>RJWJ010029488.1:0-20574 GCA_004363605.1 Indri indri
TTTTCATGTTTTAATATGTGGTGAATAAGTATTTTAAAAATACATGTTCAAAGTTCTTCAGGAAGCATTACTATTTACATTATCAAAGGCAACTATGTAATACTTTTGGTCAGCCTCTTTCCTAAAATTAACTTGCAGGCAATACTATAGTTTGCTTCTCCTCTGTGTCACACCAGATCCTTTAAAAATACATATATTCTAAAACAACCTCTATAAAATAATTTAAAAAAACATTCTCTTCATATTTTAACATTTATATTTCACATAGGATTTCAGCAGTGAGAAAATTTATTTAAAATGTTGCAGTATTATGTATATATATGTATATGCATATATATATCAAGTACCAATGCTTACAGTCAAGTATATTTATTTTTTAATAACTGAAGTACCATCTCTGACATCTTAAGGGATAGCCTAATAAATTCAGGGCATCTCTTTTTCTTAATAATGAGGAATAATTATGAAATAACTACTAAAAATGTCAACTTGCCAACCTCAAAAATTTATAATTTAATACGAGTGAAATGCCACAGATGTTTACAATTTGTTATTTGTGAAGAAATTAACAAGGATCAATTTGTACCCAACATTTCAAGAAAGCTCAGATTATGTAATTCCACAGGACTGATAGATATAAAATTGTTTTGTTTTCACTGTTCAAGTTCTGTCCCTGAAGATTGGGTTGCCTCTCTAATTACTGCCAACTTTCAGTTAATCATTGTTTCTTTTGTAGATTTGGCAGTCCTGCCTTGCATAGGGAATACGTCTTGTTTGAATGAGATAAGAGTCACTGCTAAACAAGGACGCCTAGTCTCAAAACAATGAATATGTATAATGGAAGTAAGAAATGAAGTACTTTGGAGACAAAAGGACAAAATTAAGTGCTAGATACCATGATATCTATGCATTTTAGGGGTAATCTAGTACTTCATCTCTTTATTAGATTAAATATTAGTAAGAATAAAAGATCCATAAAAGTTATCTGAATGGCCCAAGATCACAAAGCTAGTTGTGGCAGGCAGTATTAATAACTGGGTGTCTTGGCTAATAGGAGTTCTTTTCACTAAAACCGTAGAATGACCTTCTATTTACTGTAGTCATCTACCAAATATTAGTCATATTTATATCAATTTATCCATGTAGTCTTTCATCAAGTGGACATTTATCTGAACTGTTTTCTCCAAGGCTAAGTCTTAGATAAATAAAAGCGCGCAAGGTTTTTGGCTAACCTCATGGAGAGTTTATGAGATGATGACATTTCAGGTATAATGTGTTACACAGAAGGTGGCCAAATTCATCCAAGAGTTTGAAAATAGATAAATTTCCAAAGAAAAATACTGATATTGAGTGATTGAATCACAGAATTATTTATTCTATTTAAATCCACATTGAATTCAAATGAACTTAGTTTTCCTTTATAACATGTATTTGCATTTTCCTGAATGCAAATGATATGATGTCTACGATTTCCTTCAAAATAATCCAGTGTGGGTTATGTGTGGAGTGGGTGGGGATATGGAGGAGATAAGATTATTGATGGATACATGAAAATTTATTATACCATTCTCTTCCTATTGTATAAATGTATTTTCATAATAACAAGTATGAAACTATATGTTTTCTCATGTATTTTAATGTTATTTAACCAAAAATTAGACACGTGGGGAGTCATCTTAAAATACGCACAGTCTCATAGCTAGCATCATATCTTTTTAACTTTCTTCCTCCCATTAATGGGCCCTAATTTTTTATTCATCTCTTAAAATGCCACCTGACAGAGAGAGACAACATAAATGTCTTCTTATTTGTGGCATTTGTTTTCATTTTCATGTAGTTATCAGCTGCTCCAACACTAGGGGAAACAAAGAATTCATGTTCTTCCTTTTCTCAGGGTGTTTGGGAGGTGCTGGAGATGGAAGCACTTTGCAACTTGGGAAGTGTCAGTCATCATTATGACAGTGATGATCATGATGATGAAGACAATGATAATTGTTCCCTTCTTCTGTTTTCTTCTGTTTCATCTCACACGGTCTTGTGTGCAATTAAGGTTCTTATTAAATCAGTGTTGATGTTCATCAGTTGCTTATAGCAAGGTAATAAAATCAGAGGAATTCTGAAAATAAACTTATTCAACTTCTGTGAGCATTAGTAAGCTCAACTCTGCACTTGAATGTGCTTTATTATACCCAGCCTGAAATGAAAACACCATTAGACTTACAGGTAGAATCGTACTCTTACTTTAATCCTAAACTTTTTTTTTTTTTTTTATCCTAGAGTGATTTTGGCTAATTGGGAAGTTGGAGGATCTCTGTGAATAGTCATCATTTGTATAATTGAAAAGTCTAACATTGCATTTCATTTTATTTTCTGTTTTAGTTCTTATCTTCAGAAGCTCAGGTACCAATCTTTCAACATGTTTTTCCATACTTTGGTTTATGAAAATTTTCTAAGCTAGCTAAAATCTATTCTGCAAAAAATAAAGTGAAAAACTCTCTCTCTCCATTTCATGCATGGAAAAGTTTTCACAAGTTTTCTCATGAGAAAAGTTCTCATGTTTCTCAAAGTTTTCATTCCAAACAACCAGAATTCCTTTACGGAATTTAAAATATGATCAAGTCTATAATGATGCAGTGATACAATGTGACAATTCCTTTTCATTTCCTTCAATGCTATCTTACTTAATGTAAGGTAACGTAAGGAAAGAGCTCTAATACATATATTTCACAGTGAGATGATTTATTTTTAAATTTAAAAACACTAAGAGAATTATTATTAAAGTTCATATTTAAAATGTATGAATTTTATATTAGGTAACAAATGGAACCCTATTAAAGGAGATGAAGTAAAGTCAAAATAGTAAGACAGTGTCAAAGTTAGATTACTCAACTCACAATTAGCTCCTAAAGTGAGTGGGATTTTTTAAACCTAAATTAAATAACTGAGTGATTCAGTTCACATATAATAGTTACTGCCTAAAAGTTTGAAAAAAGTTAAAAGAACTCTTTTTCTTACTTTGCAAGCCTGTAATTCACTCTTTTTAAAATATATTTTTAAATAATTGTTAAAACATTTTAATATACAAAAAATAAAAGATATAACAGATTTAACATAAGCTAATATTTAAACATATTTGCATCTCACTTAAAATATAAATACAGCTAACAGTAAAAGCGTCACTCACCATCTCACTTTTTCATCCTTAGAAATAAACAGAATCTGATATCAACATATATCTTTCTTGTGCATGTTTTTATACTCTTACCACATATGTCTGTATTATTGACCATACTTGTTTTGTGTGCCTTAAATTTTACATGAGTGATTTCATGTTGTACATAGCACTTCATTTTCTAAGCTCCCAAAATCATAGGAAAATCACAATAAAATTGGATGACATGTTTGGCTAGCTCTAATTATAGGGTAACTCTCAAAAATAGCTCTCTTCGCTGTTACCCTTTTTATCAAAAATATATTTGAAAACAAGAAACACAAAGGTTCTCTATATGTTACTTACCTGTAGCCACATCATCCTAGCTTTCACAATCCAGTAAGGAATTACTCACTCCTTGGCTCTGTCTCCTCCTAAGTAACATGAAGGTGATAGAGGAATGCATTAGTGTGAGAAATTATTAGGATCCGATGGAATACAAGTAGCCAAGTCAATGACTTCGCATTATTAAATTCATTTCTTTATTCTCTGAACTGATAAAATGAGTTTAAGGAGAGATGCAGATCTGACACTTGCTTCATTGAATTTCATTATGTAACTGAAAAAAAGAAAGCAGGAAAATGAGTTTATGGATTATAAATTGATGCAATGCAAATGTTTTTTAGAAGTCATTTAGTTGGAATTTGGCAGATATTTTCCCACACACGCAATGTTATGCACAATGGTTATTATCTGTTCAACCCAGGAAAGTATAGTAAACTCATCATGAGTGATTTATGCATATTTGAACATATGCAAGGTTTACATATGTTCAAAGTATGGAAGCATGCCATGTGATACTCAGTTTGAGTTTCCTGTTGTATTTACACCCTGCAGCAGGGGGTAAGAGACTTCAGTCCCATATCCTCTGTTTCTGTCAAGCACCAGGAGTAGGATATTTCTAAATGCCAAATGTTGATATTGATCGATGGCACTTGGCCTCACAGATTCAGCAGGTAACTGGAGATTTAGCGGCTGAGATGGCCAACTCCTTGCTGAAAGAGGACCCAAGGAATATTACAGTAAATATCAGAAAAGGAGACTCCAGGAGAAAATGTCCAAAGAATCATGGGTCTCAGGCTGACTTTTAAATTTCCATTTTAAGCACTTAAAATGTACCACCACATTTATAATATTGTCTTATACTTCCTTGGTTTTTCATATGCTTGGATCTCAAAAGAGTATCTGAAGCCCGATCCTTTCTTAACTCTGGGAAGGTATGCTCATATTCCACCAATCCTAAAGACAAAAAGAATTGCTAGTTTGTACTTTCTTTAGTAGTAATACTTTTCTTCCTTCTTTTATTAGTGTTTTGGGAGTCACACCTCAGAAGATAACCTCCTGGCATGAATGCATTGCTTTCCCTATTGCAACTGGGAAAGACATTGCTAATTGATGAGCGTGCTCTTTCTTGCTGAGACCGCACATTGGTCTCAAACCTTTCTAAACATAGCACTCCAAGGAGTCACTAATGATTTATCAGTTAGCAAGTGAAATGAACTATATCTGTGACCTCCAACTTAGATCCCATAGGAAAATCAAATCATAGAGAGTTGCTAAAATGGGTATTTGAGTATACAAAGAACTTAATATTCAATTACCCCTGATAACAGGGTAAAGAACAGAGACTCTGTCTCTCTAGGGCATTGCATCAAATGAGCTGAGTCTGAAGGAATATTAGGGTGTAGAATAATGTTGTAGCAATATGAGTTAACTGAAAAAAAATAGTATAGGGCATTGAAGGAGACCTTAGATATGGGGACGCCTTAAAAAGATTTTTTAAAGTTTATTTTTATTTTCTCCTCCACTCTCTCTTCCACACCATTCTTGTCCTTCCCAAAATGATATCCTCCTGGGTTAGCTCTGTGAAATATTAGAATGTTAGAGTTGATATGAAGGTAGGGGCAGCTTGGAAGTAGTAGGAAGAAGAGAAGATAAAGAAAATCTTAAACAGCAATGGTGAAGAGAAAAGTAGAATCACTATGGTCTTAGGAGAAACTTCTCATAAATAGTTGTTTGTACATGAATGACAGATAGTAGATGGTGAATACCTTTACTATCTTGGAGCCCATCAAAGTACAATATTCTTTATGAATTTCAACATATTCCCTACATATAATCCGCTATGCATATCTGTCTTGCTCCCCTAAAAGTTAAAAGAGAGATGCCCCGGGGTCATGTACCTGGTGGCTGGTAATCTCCTTTAAGGGACAGGGAAACCCCCTGACACACTGATTTCTTATTATGCCTTAGGAATATTCAAAGTCTTCATTGTATTTCATGGGCATTGGAATCCTGAAAATTTCCACAATTGATAAATAGAATGTACTATAATAGACAGATAAGTGATGAAAAAAATGTTCTGAATATTACTGTTATTTCAAAAAAATTAAAAGATTTTAACAGCAAACATAGGGTACTAACTGCTGTAATAGATAAACCCCAATTCATAGGCATTAAACACAAATGAAGTTTATTGGTGGGTGGCTTTCCGCATGATCATTCAAGCACCCTGATTTGTTCCATCTGTGGAATTCCCATGTTCAACATTTGAATCCCAAGGTCACTTTGTAAGTGATCTCATTTAACCAGCCAGAATGGGAAACACTCATACAGGAGGTCTTTAAAAAGCAAGAAGTGATTCACATTCTTTCTACAGCATTCCATTGGCATGAACTTAATCACATGAACACGATTAATCACAAGGTGGGCTAGGAAATGTAATCTATCTATGTGACCAGAAATAAGAGGAAACAAATTTTAGTAAACACATCACAGTCTCTGCCACAACCTACTGCAGGTCTACTATGGGCTATGAACTGTTGTAGACAGACTTCTTGTGTTTTTCAGGTAGTCCTCACAACAACTGAGAAAAGGATATTATCTCCATTTTACAGACAAGGAAGTTTAAAAAATATTTGGACTTGATCAGGACTATCCAGCTAGAAAGCATCACAGGTGGTGTTCGAGGCTGATTTCAAAATCAAACCTTTAAATCCATGGACCCCGAGGACAGTCCATACACTGCTGCAATAAAATTATTTAGAGAATGTGTTTAAATATAACTTGAGGACAATAACCCCTGCAGATTCTTATTCAGTAGCTTTGGGTTAAAGCCCAGTAATATATAATTTTTAAAGCTCCCTAGGTGATTCTATGTACGGTCGGAATTGAGACCAGCTGCTCTAAAGTTTTACTAAAATTGACCACTCAATGGACACTACAGGGGCATGAAAATTAGCAGTAATCAATTGCTTTCATAGGGCCAAAAACAGCACTGGACCATTCCCTCTTTCTTTTAATCCTTCATTAAACATGAAGAGAGCATTGAACTGCTCAGTAGCTTCTCAGGACGAACTGGTGACATGGTGATGATGTTTGAATGGTGGCATTTGTCCATAAGGGAGTGAACTGAAGGATATAGTAATTTCAAATGACATTATTCACTGAAAAACCATGAAATAATAAGTTTGGTAAGGACAACCAGATCATCACTCAGCTGGGTGGCATTTGAATTAGTATCCTAAAAAGCTCCCACTGTTTTGTTTCCAAAACTTGAGTCTTGTTCTTAAACCACTGTGAAAATTAGTATGACTGGAAATGATAATGGTTAGACAAAATTTTCCTAGTTTCTTCAAACTAACAGTGGACACTATACTTTGACATATTCTCCCAGATTGTGGCTGTTCACTGGAAAATTTTGGAGAAAGGCAGAAACTTTGTTAAAGGACATTTCCTGTTTTGAGCTCTTTGATATTAGTGTAAACTCCCACTGTTAACATTGAGAGTACATGTAAGCTCTTAATCTAACATCGTTCTGTGGCAATTCAAATAAGAAAACATTAGTTAGGACAGATACAGTTCACATTTGTGAGATTATTTTTCAGCTCTAACAATTAACATAAAAGGTGCACTCTGTAGCTTGGAGTTAGGAATTTTACTGATATGTATGTATCTATATGTAAATTCTAAATTCCCAAACATAAATACACTAGTGAAGAGTGAAAACACTTTGTGATACCAGCTATTGCTTAGAGTTCAAATTTATTAAGCTGTAAAACACGAGGATGAGGATAATTTACATAACTTACTCTATTTAATTTTTAAAAGTTCAGGAAAATTCAATGGTTGCTAAAATAGTCACGCACGTGTGTGCACATTTGGACAATACTTAATATAAGCCATTATTTGAAATTACAGATAGCTCACTTAATAAAAATGCAAAATCTGCTGTTCTCTTTGTCTTTTAAGAATTATTTCCATGTGTTGTAATTTAGCATGGTATAATTTGTTTGGAAAATTAAAGTAATAAAACCTAAGTTTGTTGTGTGTCTGAATGGTGGCAATGATTGTCTCTGTGGGTGGCTGCAAATGTGGGAAGAAGTCATTGTCAAGATATGCAGACAGAATAAATACTGTGTACTAAGGGCTAATGTATAAGAACTAATAATAGACATACTGTCGCATGAAAAAATTACCTCCATAGAAGAATTTGAACAGTTAGCTTCAGTACAGTTAGCATACATATGTTTTCCTTCTAAATCACTAAAATAACCTTCTGGAGAGAAAAGAAATCCAGAGAAGTCTTTGCCATCCTTCTGTGTTGCATTATCTGGAATCATGTGTTAGACTCTGAAGTTAATAGCAATGAATGATGATTATAATCATTGGATTATTAATATTTTAGTGGCATGATGAAATGATTATTGTAATCATGTAAAGCACCATGAACCAATGCAATTGTGATAATGCTATTATTTTAGTAATTTAGAAAATTAGTGCATAATAAGAGATCAATGAAGGACAATTTCAGAATGAGTGTGTGAGTATGTGTGTAAGAAGAAAATTGTTAGATTGCAAGACTAAACAGCTGAACGAGAAACTTTGCACAACTGTTGGTTCTCATACCTTCTTCTGCAGGGGGTTTTGAATTTTTCCAATGCAAGATCCCCTAAAAAGAGCAAGATTTTGGAATGATTCTTCTGATCTATAAAATTCCAGTTGCCAAGACACAGAACCCTTCTGTCAAGATTCGAGGTGCTGAGATTTGAAAATATTAGCATGGGCCATAGACAAGAATGCATTTCTCTGAGTGGATCCTACACACATATTTTTTTGTGTGGTGAATTTTTTCAGAACTACAAAAGAACTTGTCTTTGTTTTATACCAATGATCAATGATTACCAATCTTAATCAAATTAACCAAGAATGGTGAATATATGAAAGTGCCACACTCCTCTAATAGGCCCTTTATGTTGAGTTTTTTAGTTAATCCCACAACAGCCCTATGAGGTCAGTAATATTAAACTCTCTTTACTGAAGAGAAAAGACAGACATAGAGATGGTCACTAGGATGTCCAAGAATGCACAATTAAAGCAAGTAGCAAAGTTGCTATCAAGCCTAGGCAGGCTGACTCCAGAATTCAAGCTCAAGGTCACTTTCTATACTACTTTACATGGTATTTAAGAACTACGTGGACAGGAAAGCATTGTGTGATGTTTATAGTTTTGTGATCGTTCTTCTGCATAAGCCATATATACTAGATCAGAGTGGGGTATATCAACAAACTGATTTGAAAGTAAAAGTAAAAAACAGTTATGTAGTAGAGAATTAAGGATTAATGACAGAGAATTTGTAATATACACAAAACCTGAGAGCCTGAAAATGTGGATTGTAGGCAGAAGCCAAGAGCTAGAAGAACACAGGTATAGGTCAGTCAAGTGCAAGGTGAGAACAAAGCTGAGAGGGTAGAGAATGGTAAATATAAACAGGACTAGTGTGATGGGGATCGTTCTTAGGAAGTGTTCTTTTTAGGTGATAAAATGTGGATTAGATGCAGCATGCTATAGTAAAATAACATGAGATTAGCTAAAGTGTTAAAAGATGGAATAGTGTGTTCATTATTGACTTGTCTCCAATATTTATCCCTGATATTCAACACTTCAAAATATATAAGGTGTTTAAATTGGCAGAATAAAATCCATGATTGTATAATTGCTGAATAATCACAGGAAAGTCAGACTTGGCAGGGAATTCTTGTGCTATCATTGGACAGATCATAGGAACCTGAAAAATCATGACTAAATCAGTAACATGGAGTAATTTTTTTTTTTACTTTAATTTTTTTTTCTTTTTTTTTTTTACCTCAAGTGTGAATTCTTTTTTGGTTTTTACAAGTATTTTATTATGGAAAAATAGAATTTTTTTCCTAATATTTATGCTTCTACATCCTTGCTGATGAACCTCTCCTTAGGTGAATGTTGTCACTCTTCCTCCCAGATTATGTGTCCCTTTTGTTTCCAGTTTCAGCTCAAGTACAAAATTTTTCTCAATCATCTTAATGTGGACGGACCTCTGTTTTGCCTGAATGTAAACAGTAACATCAACTTGCCACTCAGAATATGTAGCTTTTGTATGTTCTTCAACTAAATTATAAGCCTTTGAGGATTAGGAATGATTGACTGTTATTTTTGGTATGTATACTGATGGGACTAAAATTTTCCTTAGCTCCATCAGTATATACTTAGATTACTCTAATCAACTATCATTTACTGAATACTCACTATATGCCGGTTTATAGATGCTTAGGTTGGAAGGGATAAAGAAGTAATAATGGAACAGACACACAATCTCTCTCTTAAGCATCTCATCATTTGGTGGAGGGAGTGTACCAATCAGAATATGGTAGGTTTTGCTGCCATAACAAATGAGTACCAAATTTTAGTCATTTACAAATATAAATAGTTTGGATATCTCTCACGGAAGAAGCTCACCGACAGTCAGCGAGACTCTGTCTTATGATCTGTACTCCAAAATCCAGTCTGACGACACAGGCTATTTGATCACATGGAAAAGATAAAGGAAACATAGCAAAATCATGAGCTGACTCTGACACTTCTCTTTCAGGTTACACATAGCACTCCCTCCCACAACTTTTAGCCAAACCAAGTTACGTTTGTACTCCTTGGTTCCATAAGGCTGGAATACATAATTCTTCAGTAGTGGGAGGTAACTCAGAGAGGGAATATTTAATGACTTGTAATGCAATTTACCTCAGAGAGAAAGACATGTAATAAGTTAATAATAATTGCTGTCGGAGAAGTGTAGATAGTGTCCTCTGGGAAGCCACCCACAGTGGAGTGTGTTAAATCACCTACTATCAGTGTCAGAATGAGCACTAAAGGTCATCTAATCCAAGGCAATCAATAAATACTGGTTGCTAGAGAACAAAACAAGTGTAAAAACAAAGGGGTATAATGTTATGAGATTATTTTCACTAGATAAAATACATTTTGTGAACGTGAGAAAGGTATGTTGGAATTCTATACACATAATGTGTAGATTTTGCACTGTGATTTTTTTTAATCCCAAAGATCTTGGTGAACCAATGTTAATGTCTGAAATTACCTTTATAAAAGCACTAATGATAATTTTACAATTCTGCCAACAACTAAAAGCTCATGCAAATGGAATTTTAAGAAATGATTAGTACCTTTCTTATGCTAAATTTCATCTGTCCACTCTTTCAAAACACATAATGAAATTGGAGAATCTATTTTTACCATTATTCTTTTCATATAAATATTACCATCATTCTCTCTAGCTAAGACAAACTATGCTTTTCATATCATGCTCTTTGTCTGTCATTTTTAGTCTGTTCATATGAATTTAGTGAATATTTTATACAATTTTCCTAATTTTACTCATATAATATTACAAATTTATGAGTGAAGATATTTCTCTTGCTTATAATATTTACTTTTTATGTAGAAAAACTCATTCAAGTACAGCACAAGCTCTATATGGTAATAAGAACCCTAATTATGTGTATTTTACTTAAGTTTTCCTATAGAATCATTGCAATTAATCTAAAAGTCATGGCCTTCCAGTATTAAACATTATGGAATACAAAGAAAAAGTACAATCTGGTAGATAACACTCTTTTTATACATTCTTTCCTCAGATTGCTTTTTAGGGAACAAATCAGTGAACTTCTCAAAGCACTGTGATATAAAATATCCATGGTTTTATTGCTTATGTTTGTTTTTGGAATAAGATAGGGATTGATTTGTATGCTTTCAGTTGATTTGTCTTTAAGATCTCATGAAAAGATGAATTAATCATTAAATATATTTTCAAAGTTGGAATAATTCTACTTTCAATGATTTATTATGTAGAAAAATAATTTAATTTCTGAGATATGGTGACACATTTTCTCGGTTAGTATAAAATTTTACGTAAATCTTCAAGCTGATTAATGAATTTGATCAGGAGAAAATATATGCATTTGTTAATCACCTAAATTGTGCTACTATGCTTTTTCATGTATTTTCATATTGTGCCCCAAAAATATACTATATTAATATTTTGCTTCTGTTACAAGGAGAAAATTAGGTCTTAGGAATCTTTGGTGAACTGTCCAAGGTCATATAATTAGCAAATGGTAAAGCTGGAATTGGAACCCATGAGCTCTGACTTCAAACTCTTTCCCTTTGTAACATATTACAACAACCACGTATTTTAACCAAAGTCAGAAATCCACACTTACATAAGCGGATAACATATATGATAAACACGAATTCCTAATATTTTTTAAATGAAATCTTAATATATTTTCTTATTTCTGAGCTAAAAAGGAACTACAGTTATGATAGCAATGCAAGCTATTAACATTCAAGGATAAATATATATTGTTTTTTTCTGCCTCTTCAAGTCAGAATATATTATGCTGTTTGGAAAAATGTATGCACTTCCTTTAAACTTTGTGAATTTGTCACTTCTTTTTCAAACTTTTTATGTTTAATTAGTATGGATACATAATAGTTGTACATATTTATGGGGTACATGTGATGTTTTGATATAAGCACACAATGTGCCATGATGAAATCAGGGTAATTGGATATCCATCACCTCAAGCTTTTATCATATCTTTGTGTTAGGAACATTTCAATTCCACTCTTTTATTTATTTTGAAATATACAATAAATTATTAACTATAGCCACTCTATTGTGCTAACAAACACTAGATCTTATTCCTACTATCTAACTGTATTTTTGTACTCATTAATAAACCCCTCTTTATCCTCCCCCTCCCCATTACCCTTCATGGCTTCTGGTTACCATAGCTCTACTCTCTATCCCCATGAGTTCTATTTTTTTTTAGCTCCCGCATATTAGTGAGAACATGCAAATTTTGTCTTCCTGAGCCTGGCTTATTACAAAGCAAAAAAAGGAAGAAAACAAAAAATATATATTAATCTTGACATGGACATCAAAATAAAGTTACAGGCCAGTTTTACTCAGGGACATTGACATTTAAGGATTTACTTCTCCAAGAATGATTTCCTATAGGCTGGCCTAGGGGAACCAAGGAAACTGCTATTGCCAAATGGTTCCAATACAATTCTGAGAAGTTATGCAAGTGGCGGTCTGGGACATAAGTTGTGCAACGTTATGTAGCTGCAACCACCGTACTTGGATCCCAGCACCCAGACAACTTTATAAGATGGAATATGATGGGTGGCTGCCTCTCTAATTAGGAAAGATGAGATGGCAGAAATGGACTCCTGGCCAAGGTTTGACACAATATATAAGTATGCATTTAAGGTTTGGATCCAGCTGTAATATTACCCCTGGGAAAGGGCTGGTGATGTCCCAATCAATTATAGATAAAATAGTAATAGAGGCCAAGGTCCTCATGTCAAACATCTGTGACCAAGAGACTTGGCTACTAGCCATCATCGTCCAATTTAACATCAGAATCACGAAGACTGTTTTACCTGAGAAGAACTTGTTACCCTTCTGTGTGTGTTACCTGTAAACCGTCAGAGAATATGACAGACATGAGGAATTACATAATTTCCTCTGATCCTCTTTCTGTAGGTTTAAAAAAATTAATTTATTTTTCTATTCATCATGGCTTGAGCAATAGTTCTACTGCTCAAAGACAACTACTTAATATCTAATTGTGCATAACATGTTTAATAAATATTAATTTATATAAGATTTATAAAATTTTGCAACCTTAGCATTTCATGTAATGTTTTATCACAAATTTTTTACATATAATTTTAAAAAGAAAAAATCTCACCCCTAATTTTTCATAATAACTTTATTTTGAGAGGGGCCTAAACATAAAGGATGTTTGCTGAAAATAAAGATATCTCTAATATATTTAAGCACCATATCAGCTTTAAAATGAGAAATTATTATGATTTTTTTCTGCAAAATATTGAAGTCTTCTTGATTGAGAAATTAGTATGCAACTTTTTGAGTTTTGATTATAAAATTGATACTCCTCCTCATCCCCTGGCATAAAGAATATAAACACATTACAAAGGTTTTGTCCGTCAAATGCTCTACCTATAATTTCAGGTCTAAAGCAGGTGTCAAAAAAGCAAGGAAAGTTTAGTTTATTCCAGTGGAAAAATCTAGTATATGTGGTCAGGTAATGATGGTGGCCATGGAATCGAGAGTCTACACACAAAGACAAAAATGTCCATGGGTGTGAGACTAGCACTGACATTCTTCTGGGGGACAGGCTTGTGTACTTGACTGTCTCAGCTCATTTTTTTTTTTCCTCAAACCCATTTTGGGAGCTTTTATGCAACTATGTTTTGTTATATCTGTGAGATGTCCAATTAAAAATCCTTTTTATGCTGAAGTAAATCAGTTTTGTTTCTGCTTTTGCAACCAGGCCCACTGACTGACAAAGACCTACAGTGTACTGAAGTCAGACGCCAACACTGTCAAGTGTGACCTCAGACTGACAAAATAAATGAACCATCTTTAACTTGATATAGCTATTCTCAGTCAAAGCAATGTCTTATTTCCTTTTAAAAAAGAGAAGATCATCTCTAGAATCTCATTAGTCTGTGCTTTAAAATGCTTAAATGACACAATGGGTGTAGGGAAACAGATTTGATACATTATGAAAGATGTGCTTATCCCTCCTTCATATCTCCTAAGTTACTAAGAACCGCTGTTATAATCGAGGTTTCCAAAACTACCATTTTAACTGTACTAATTATCAAATTGCTTATCTATTTATTAATTTCACTGGTGACTTTATTAAATTAACGAGATACTTTTCCACAACTATATCTAACAATTTTTTTCTATAAGTTAAGAGTCGGCCGGGCACGGTGGCTCACATATGTAAGGGCATAGGAATTTCTCTCTTAAAAACTCTCCTGAATTTCTAATGCAGGTGACGTTTGGATCACTCTCTGAGAAATAGTAACTAAACATTTAACTAAAAATTCCACTTACCAAATGGCAAGGGGAAATTCTTACTTCAAGCAAAGCTTTCTAAACAGTGAATTGGCACAACCTCAACCCAGCACAATTAAACCTTACTTGTATTAGTACAGGGTAAAACAACAACAAAACTGTAGAAGAGGGAGAATAAATCTTCTCTTACTTCCTTCCCCATAAATACTTTGATGTTGAGTTCTGCACCGGAATTCAATTCACAGACATGAAGTCATTAAAGAAAAACATTAGTGTTGTTTCTGTTCTTTGAACTAAGACACTGAAGGTGGATGAATCAATAGGATTGCAAGACAGAACCTCAGAAAAGAGGAGGCTAATACTGGATTATTGTTTCTACAGCAGAAATGCCCACAGGTATTTAAAAAAATGAGTATCTTATGTTTGACTTTAAGTTATTCCATATCTTCCATAACTGTCTATTATACCCACCCCCAAAATTGCTGCCTTAGGGAAAGAGAAGGAGCATGCTCTCATGTTTTTGTTATTAAGAGAAGCAAGAATTGAGAATAAATGAACTAAACCAAGTTTGTTGTATATGAGAATTATCTGTGGAGAATTTTCTGTGAATGATGTCACAATAAAGCTATTGAGAAAAGAGAGAGAGAGAGAGAGAGAACCAAGGTAACTGAAGCAATGCACAGACTCCATCACAAGACAGCCTGAAACAATTAAGGACTGAGGAGCAACACACAGTGGATAATCTGCAAGAGCATGCAAGCACCTCCCCACAGAAATGCTAAAAAGGATGTTGGGCTACCCACAATTTGAAGTGGAAGAGTTTGCATTATTTTACCTAATTAATAAATGAAAAGATGATTCTAGAATGCTAGGAGACTTGAAGATACAGAAATTATGCTTGGAAGAGCACACAAAGTTAAATTTTTTTATAAAACTTAAATGTTATAATACTACTTTGTTAATAAACTTTTCTTGGAACACAACATATATTTTGGCTCGTGGATTTCTAGAAGAGAATATAGCTTATATTAAAGGGATAACAACTTTGTTACATTAATATTAAGTAAATTAGTAGGCAAAAATGAATTAATTAAATTCTGATTTTTACTTTTGATATAATCACCTGTTAGCTGAATATGAACTGACCAATATCATCAAGTGATTAATACTAAAAATGATTTTTAGGTTGAAATCTTTCTTGAGTTTGAAGAAAAACTATCATAGAAATCAAGAAATGAGCAAACGCAATGAGACAGTGGAGAAATATGAGCAGACTTAAATCCTCTACAGGACTATGAAGACAATGAATGAGTGAATGAATGATTGAAAGGAAAATAATAAATCTTAAATATATAATTTTTTGTGAAATGTTCATCTTACAGCTTGGGATATAAATAAGTTCAGGATTTATATATGACTGGAAATTGAGGGGGTATTCATGTTACTCTTTCAAAGGAGAAAAAAAGCCAAGTGAGTTCTATATATCTAAACAAAGTAGAAAACTATTACTCTTTGTGTTGAGAAACAAATATTTTTAATGGTGATACCCTTGTTTAAGTGTCACTTACACTGGGCCATTGTTATCTTCATATAGAAAGAGCAGGTTTTCTTCTTCATATTTCCCCTCTTTTGTTTCAGTGCTTCAAATACCACTATTTACTAAAGGTTTCCATAGAGATCATTTTCTTCAGCATATTTATTTTTATATAATAGTTTCAGCTTTATACATTCTGTCTTTGAATAGAGACTGAAACAAATCTAAAAATCAAGAACAAAGAGAAATTTATATATGACATTCAACAAATTGCATAACTTTGTTGTCCAATAGACCTAATATTCTGAATTGTAATAGTTTAAAGCTTTATTGTTAAATCAATCTTTCCCAAGATATAAGCAGAACATTTTATGGCTCAAAGAGCATACTTCACTTAAGATCTACTAATATTTGAAGATCATAGTGGCAAGATTTTAATTAGGACAATATTTGTTATTTTCTAGGTGCCAAAAATACATTCTGATTTTGAAACTCTTTTATTGTAAAGTAGAGTCTGTTCTCTTTTCCATAATATGTTAATGAGATGCTGACAAATGCTTGGTATTTTTAACATAATTAACCGTAGGTTATTTTGGATCTTTCAAGCTATTTTGCAATGTGCCTTTTTTAATCTCCTTATAATTTGACATAATTGAACAGTTTAAAATATGAATAAGAATAAAATTTGTTAAATTTTAATAAATTTTTGGGATATCCTGCTGTCCAATGCCATAATTCCCCCAGAAAATTTTGTATGTCAGGATTATATTAATACCAAATGAAAAGGACGTTATATGATGGCAAAACTTAACTAAGCCATCTAATGGTAAAGATTTTAATTAATTTAAGCTAGAGAGTATAAAGAGAATCTTTAAAAAGTTCAAACTGGATTAAACTATTAAGTGGCTAATTTAAAATTTTTGTTTTTTGTGATAACTTATCGCATAATCTAGTAAAGGATGAAAAGACCATTGAACTGAAGGTTGTGAACCGTGGAGTCTTGACTTATTTACTACTTATGTGACTTCAGATTCCACATCTTTAGAAAGAGGGTATTAGACAATGTGACTTCAGTGATCCTTTCCCCTCAAATTTTATGATTCATTATTATAACCAAGCTATACCTTTCGTCTAGAGATTTTCATGGTCCTACATCACTGAAGTGATGTAGCTCTTGCATAGTCATGTTATTGGATTCATGGCATTTGTTCTGGCTTACTTGTAGCTAGTAAACTCTGGAGAATACTGGAATTGCATAGCAGTTGTCTTCTAATCCAATTTCATAAATTATTATCAAATATTTATACACTGAAAATGGATTCCAATAGTACAAATATGCAAATGTAAAATAGGCCTGTGTTGGGAGATAAAGTATTAAATATTACATGGATCCAGCATCACTCAGGTCAATGTTGTTATGTGTTTTATTGGCTATAAAACAAAGGAAAAATGGGAGCTCTTTTTTTGTCTCAGGGAGAGTTATGGAAAGACACTGGGTTGGAAATGGCTTTGTGGTGAGCCTTAGATTGAATTTCAAAATGAAAGATTTTTGAGAGGTATAGATGAGAATGGAAGAGAAGAAGCAACAGACTTACAGAAGAACAGCTGTAAAATCACAAGGAAAGTTCAGATGACAGTGAATTGTAATCATTTTTATAATATTGTAAACCAACTGCTAGTTTTCCTATTCTAAGGGTCTCGCTTTCAATAGAATATGCTCTTCTCCTCTTTTCCTTTATGATTAGTGGCCACTGATAAGGCCACATTCTCCTTAGTTCCCTTTGTAACCAACAGTAGGCCTTTCAAAGGAGAATCAAGAATGTGCCTTCAACGATTAAAAACTTATTTATGTCAAAATTAATTGCACTTAAAGGACTCTACCTTGCTCCATTTTCCTCCTGTGGCATTCTAGGCTAACTGTTTGGATTTCTCCAAGAGATCTCAACTGTTTTTCACCTTTGGTCCTTTATGTCTTTATTCATTTCAATAAATATTCAAAGAATATCAACTACGTGCCAGCCTTGTTTTAAGCAATAGAGGTACAACGATGATTAAAAGAAAGGCTCCAGCTTATATTGTAATTGAGCAAAATGTGGGTAAATTAAAAATAAAAAAGTTAGTTTTAGAGAAGTGTAAGTGCTCTGAAGTGAATAAGGCAGGGTAACGAGATGAAGAAAACAACATGTGGGATTGAAGGAGACAAATTTGGACACAGTTGTCAGAAAATCCTCCCCAAAGACTTAGACTCACATACAGGATGAGAAGAAAGACACAGGAATAGTTGAAGGAAGGGCCTATCAGTCCTGACCACATGACGGCTTGATTTGTTCCGCCTCTCTCTTTACTAGGCTAATCTTATTCAAGGCTCAGTTCAGATGTCATTTCTCTGGGAACACGTTCCTGATAAGCAAGAGTAGATTGAGTGTCCAATCTCTGTTTGCACCAAATTTAGCCCTTAGTCCCAGGGAATTTCAATTCCCTGTTCACTTGCCTATCATCCCACTGGATATTTGGAAGCTAGGTAGAGACCCCGTCTTGATCACAGTTGTATTCCTTACACTTAGAAGTAAATACAGATGAATGGGTTACTGATGTCAAAATCATAAACTACTGACCATCTATAAAGATTGCATCTTCACTCATCTTTTGAGACACTGGTAAATAATGTTTAATCTTTTGAGACAGTGGGTTTGATGTTTGGCCCAAACTTTATGACAAATTCTTAAAGAATCTTTTCTTTCTTATAAACTTTATTTCTCCTTCACCATAAAACTATCAAGCAGGACTTTCTAATTTGAGGCTAATGTTTTAGAGACAGCAGACTTTAACAGAAAAAAAAGAAGTTAAATTGCAATTGCTTTTAACGTAAAAGCAGCCAAGAACAATTAGCTTCCAGATTCTTTCCGAAGATTTAGAGAAAAAACAATGCTTTTATTCCTCAAAGCAGAAAAGTGGCTGAAATTTTTAAAGTAGTTCCTGCTCTCAGTTTATTCACATCTGTATTTGAATAAAGTATAAGAGTAATCTTAGATATTATCACACTGCTACCTTGAAATATAGCACTTCATATAGAATAGAATTCACCCCTTCACTTACCTTAAAGTACACCTTTACTATGTATTAATATTAATTGCATCGTCATTCACTTCTCAGAGCATTGTTTGTTTTATAGAAGAAATCATCAAACTATGTCTTTTAAAGCAAAGTCACATGGCTATTGATGCATGTAACTTTTCATAAGCATATGTGTTTAAAATGTAAATGAATATGTGTTCATGCCTTTTGTTTTTCTAATTTGTATTATTCCTAGCCTGCTGAGATATTTCCATTAGTCCTTGTTGAATCAGGTCTTTTAGAAAAGAATCTAACCTCATAATGTCTTCCTTACTCCTCCCTCAAAGATTTAGGTCCCATGGAACTCTCCAGAACTCATGATAAGAATCATCAATTAATAATATATGGATATCCCAACCCTCAGAACAAATAGTTGAAATGAATATATCCTCAATGCATACGTATTTCAAAGACCTATGTCATAAACAAACTGGGAATATGAATTTCAAACCCAGGATTGCCGTCTAAATGAATTCTAATTTTTGTTAATAAGACAGCTACATTATTGCCTTTCAAATTACAATTTATATTCATTCTCACCTGCCCTATTTAAAAGGAATAGGAATTATTGCTGCTCACTAGCTCATCAGCAAAGTCTCTTCTTGGATAAAAAAAAGTAGTTCAAACTTCACATGTCCAAAAATCAACTTTTGATCTTCTTCAAAAACTGTTTCCCACTGGAGCCCCATCCATTCTCCTCGTTGCTACTTACAAAATCCTTGAAATCATCCTTGACTCTCTCTCTTGCTTAATTTCCACATTGAATCCATTCATAAATGCTGGTTGCTGAAACCACAAATTGTCCACAATCTTTACCATTATTGCCATCAGATAAAGCTTTGACTACTGCAGTCTGCCTAAACTGATCTACCTTTTCCCACCCTTGTCCTCCTACCACCTAGACTGCACAAAGCAGTGAGAGGAGGTATTTAAAATCATGAGTCAGATCAAGTCACTCAAAACTTTCCAAGGTTTCCCGATCTCACTCAGAATAAAATCAAAGGAATTTTCCATGGTATGTGAGACCCTGTATAACCTGCCCCAGTACCTCTCTCTCACCAGCTTTGCTCTTCCTCTTCCTCTCCCCTTTTCCCAGTTCATCTTGGCCACATTGGGCCCATTACTGTTCCTTCAGCATGACAAGCAGGCCTCTGCCTTCAGACTTTGTATCCATTATTTCTTCTCCCTGGGATGCTTTTCTTTCAGATATCCACATAGTCCTCTCTCTTATTTATTTAAGTTTCTGTTCAGAGGTATCTTTCTCAGAGAGAATTTCCCTACTCACCCTTTCTAATATAGCTATTCATTCTCTTCACCCAGTCTATTGCCCATTCTGTATTTTCTTACCTTGCTTTATTTTTCTACCTGACTTTCTTTCATATATCTGATTATTTTTAATGCTGATCTCTACCACCAGGATATAAGTGCTATGAAATAAAATGTTGTTGTTCACTGCTGTCAGCACCACACATTGATCCAGGC
>RJWJ010029489.1:0-20595 GCA_004363605.1 Indri indri
AGGGGACAATGAGTTATAAGAAAATAGCTGTAGGAAGGAGGGGTGGAGAGGAGAGTGCTGCTGCTTACTACTTTTTCAGGAAGTTATATAATCCTATCTGTTGGACAGACTTTCGGTACTATCATGCTTTGCCATTATCCTAAAATATTGTTAAGAAAATGGCCCCTTAGCTGCAGAGAAGATTTCAAGTTTTAAATACTAGTATACAATAGTTAGGAAATTTTAAATCTTGGAATTTGTGACTTATGGGGAAATCACTGGGAAATTTCAACAATTAACAGTTTAATTTTTATTTATTTTCAAATTTTATTTATTTATTTTTTTACTTTTTTAAATTTCAGCATATTACAGGGGTACAAATGTTTAGGTTACATATATTGCCTTTGCCCCACCTGAGTCAGAGCTTCAAGCATGTCCATCCCCCAGACGGTGTGCACTGCACCCATTAGGTGTGTATATAGCCATCCCTTCCTACCCCCTCCCACCTGCCCGACACCCAGTGAATGTTACTACTGTATGTGCACATAGTGTTGATCAGTTAATACCAATTTGAAGGTGAGTACATGTGGTGCTTGTTTTTCCATTCTCGTGATGCTTCATTTAGAATGAATTCTAGCTCTATCCAGGATAATACAAGAGGTGCTAGATCACCATTGTTTTTTGTGGCTGAGTAGAACTCCATGGTATACATATATCACATTTTATTAACCCACTCATGTATTGAGGAGCACTTGGGTTGTTTCCACATCTTTGCAATTGTGAATTGTGCTGCTAGAAACTTTCTAGTGCAGATGTCTTTTTTTATAGAATGTATTTTTTTCCTTTGGGTAGATGCCCAGTAATGGGATTGCTGGATCAAATGGTAGTTCTACTTGTAGCTCTTTGAGGTATCTCCATACTAACAGTTTGAGCAGGCAAATATCTCTAAAAATATACTAATTTGGTTAATTCCAACTAATGACAA
This sequence comes from Indri indri, assembly GCA_004363605.1. Classification (NCBI taxonomy): domain Eukaryota; kingdom Metazoa; phylum Chordata; class Mammalia; order Primates; family Indriidae; genus Indri; species Indri indri. The sequence goes on from RJWJ010029489.1 coordinate 965, forward strand.
AAATTCAAGTGGCTTTTCAATGAACTCTAAATTTAGGATATAGAGAAATGGGATGGGCATCATAAAACTATCAGATTAAGTGAGGAATTTAATACCAAACTTTGTTAAAATAAAATAGTTTTCCCAATTATTGGAGCCATAAGTATCATCTACTTCAATTTTGGCCAGATCAAAACATAAGTTCTGTGGTATATGGGAGCAAAATCTTATTTGTGTTTTGATTCCTGCTTTTCTATAATTTAGATACAGACCATTGTTAGCACAAAACTCCTCAGGAAGTTCTTGCTCCCTATATTTTTAGGCCCTGCTTAGTTTCTAATGAAAGAAAAATATAACAAGATAAGTATTTTATGAATATCTAAAATAAATATCTTATGGAGAATATTTTATTTTGTTTCTTCTGGATTCAAGGAATTTTATCTTTTAGCTTGATGAATGCTGGTGAGTTTCTGTTTTTTCGAGTAACTCATGCAGTGAAACCAGACTGTGGAGCGGTTTAACTATATTATTAACTATTTTGCATTGATAGTCTTTAATAAAGTGATAGTTCATTAAATTCAGGCAAATGATGTCATGCATTTATAAATCCAGTGTAACTCACTGTACTTTAAGGAAAAAAAAAACAGGTAAAATGATTGACTTTTTTATTAATAAAAGAATGTAAACAAAGTCAACAATTTTATAACTTCTGACATAAAATTATAGGGATTTGTATTTCCCAAGTATATAATGATTCTGATTTAGGAGATAATGCATTGTTTTTCTGGGCTTAAACTGGTTCAGTGAGGTGGGTAGCACATTAAAAAGGTGTATTTTAAGCATGTTATTGTTCCGGTGTAATTAACAGTGTCGCATTTATATTTTCCTTTTTTTTAATGAACATTTAGTGTGCCAGACATTAAAGGTAGATGCTCTCACAGATCATCTTTTCTAATCTTACCAAAAAGTCCTTGAGATGGTGAACACATGCCCATTTTTCCGAGAGGAAACAGTCTTTGGAGAAAATATTGGACTTCTCCAAACTCACATTTCTATTTGTTGGGACAACATCAGAATGAAGACCCCTGTGTGAGACCAGAGCCAATGCCTATTTGAATATTGAATACTACTTTGCATATTCTGCAACATCTAGGCCTTCTACCATTAACCCCATTGCTACTTACTTCTCAGACACACTCAATCTGCAGGGTCCTCCTTCCTCTTGCTGTCACTATTTCTCTTCCCTGAGGAGAGTCATCACCTTATTCTTTGGGGTTCTTCTCCTCCCAAGACTGACTGATACAGTTCCACCCATCTTCCTTTCTTGTTGCCGCACACATAAAGTTACTTTGTTTCTTCATATTTGCTGCCAAATACCATGTTATTTTATTTCTTCATTTTTAAATACAGTGAAGAATATATAGATAATAATGGAAAACATGGAAATAATCAAAGCTTCCAATTTTATAGTCTCTTTAGATGGATAGTTTCTGATGCAGTCTGATTCCCTTCTGAGAATGTATAGAGTAGATTTAAAAAATAACAACCGTAGAGAGAAAGAAACATGCATAAAGATGTGTCCACACAATTTTGCATGCAGGGGAAAAAAAGACAAATTGTAATGAGAGTATGATGTGTAGCCTTGCAAGGAATATATATTTTAAGTCAGAAGACTATAAGTGTTACTCCCTAGGCATTGGAACTTGACCGTACTTGGCTCAAGTATCTGTATATAACAATCCCTAAAAGGGGTTCTCTAACTTGGAGATTAATGCACACTATGGAACGATTTGCTGAACAGGCTTTGTCCTATTGTTTCTTTTCTTCCATGAAAACTGCTACCAATACATGCTTATTTTTGATGAATTATAAAGGCCATAGAGGGCACCCTTACACAAGTCTCTAGTTCCACCTTGCTCAAGAAATTAGTTTTTAATTCTGGGTGTTGCAATTTTTTTTTTTTTAAAGATGTCATGTGGTCTCATCTACATTAAGAAAGACTTTCTTGATTTAGGGTCAGTTTTTATCAAGTTTTTGCTTAAGCAGAGACTTAAATGCAATATGAAAGCACCATGACTTGTTTTGGAATTGAAACAAAACAGATTGATTGTTCCAGAAGGCATTGCTATCTTTCAAAACATGAGTTATTTGTCAGTGAAAATGACAAATGACGCTGCAGCTCTCCATGCAACTGAGTGCTCTGTTCACTGGGTGTTTTGGGTGACATTGTTTTGGGATCAGTACCTCTCTGAATTCATCAGGGTAGTACATTTTCACCCTCCTTAGTGGGAAAAGGTGCGTTTTCCTCTAACACTGAAATGGACGCTGTGAACTTCATTAAACATCAGCTCAGAAACAGCACAAAAAGGGCATTGCAATTTAAAAATCCTCACCTTTCCCATAACCTATGGGTATCTTTAAGTAATGTTTATCTGGCACCCATCATATTTAATGGCCTAAAAAGACTATATTGTGCCTTTTGTGGAATGTTTTCCTAAAATATTGAAATATGTGTGCCTCACAGATTATAGGCAGGATGGGATGCTGATATGAAATCATGCAGGTTAGATAGCATTGAGCTGTGGGGGCGAGGGGAGACTTCCTCTTTGCCCCAGAAGGTTTGCGAAAGATCAACTCATAATAAGGAAGATTAATAAGAGAAAGAGATTTATTTACTGTACACATGGGGGGAATCACAGAGTGACTACCCAATTTCCCAGTGGGGTCCAGAAGTTTATATACCCTCATTTTAGAGAGGAGGGGGAGATGAGGAATATAGGTAATTCTGCTGAGTGGCAATAAATGGTTACTAGGGAGGATGAATAGATACTTGAGGGAATCAATGGATGGAAGGGGACAGATTGACTTGTAAATGATCTTCTTTGGCAATTAAATTAACCTGAGAGACAGTTATTATTTTTAAAATGGGCTGGGCCAGTTATGGTTGCATTTTAGGTCTTCTTTCCTGCAATATAGTAAGATAACAGGAAGGGGAAGGAAGGGCAATTGTTCTTTTTGATGGTTCTGTCTAGTTTTATGCAGATAGAGGGAAAGCCCCTTCCAATGCCTGTTGTTCTCTAAGAGCCTTTAATTCAAAATACTCTTTGTACTAAGGAGTCATATTTTGGGGTGAAATTTCCTGAGCTTCTTCAGAGCCATGGATCAATGCGTTCATGTGTCCAGGATGCAGAGGTTTCCTAAACCCAATGATACTACTACATGACAACGGATGATCTTAATAAATACTTATCTCAAAGCAATCAGGACCTCACTGAATTAATGCAGTATTCAAATTATTTCTGTTTTTGAAAGTCAACAGAATTGTGTATCTGAATGCAGATATTAAAAACTAATTATTTAGGAATTTAAGCTTAAAGCCACCAAAATAGCAGATACATTTCTTAGGTAGCAGTCTGGAAAATTCAAATGTTGCTAATAGTTGTGTGCAAATAACCATGGGTTTAATACAATATTTTCCCGACTGCTTTTAGAAAAACAAAATAAAACTTCAGAAAATGGTGGTCTAATGCTGAGGGATAACAGTAAAAATGTTAAATTTTGCTTCTGTAACACGATATTCATTGGGATCCAATGTTCGGTGTCTACGGTCAAAGCTGAAATATCTAAGGTGTTAAATATTCATAATTTAAAGAGAACCGCTCCAAATAGGGAATTATCAACACTTCCCTCAGAGTTAGTAATAACTGGTACAACTCTTTTGCATCAGCCCCCACCCCCTTTATATAAAATGACTAGGTTGGAGAGACAGGAATTGTCATGAATGTAGTGATTGTGTTAGAGGCATCTCTTTCCCCACCCTTGGGGAGAAATAGAGATGCTTTCCTTTCTAAAGCCAAATTGAGAGCAGGAGGAGCTCCAAGAAAATCACTCATAAAGAATGGAGGTTCCTACCAGAAGGAGAGATTGGCTGGCATTGTGTTTCCTTAACGGATGCTTCCTTAGCCAGCTAATGTGCTGGTTTGCCTCTTGGCCTATTTCAACGAAGGAGAACACAATGAGAGATTGTTGGCAGGACGGACAGCCTGTGCTCCCGCCATCTGGTGTGGCAAAGTTGGATCAGGCATACATATGGAAGGTAAGCAGTCTTTGTCCTGCTTGCCCACCGTATAGAGCTTCTTCCTGGCCAGGAAGGCCCCAATAGGAAGAGACAGTAAATGTACTGCCAGGGAAGGGAGTGGGGATTAGGAAATGAGGTTGACCTGGATTAGACCTTAGCAAAGAATTGTGCTGTAAGAGAACTCTTCAAGGCTTTTCCGAGAGCTCATAGAGCCCCCACAGGGGAGTCAGAGTTTGAATGGCTGCCATGCACAGGGCATCAGTGTCCAGCCAGAGGGCAGAGAAAGCCAACACAGAGAGGGTTATAAAGCAGCCACTTAAATAAAGAGGCACTTGTTTCTCTCCCTCTTTCTTCTCTTTACCCCCAACACACTGAAGGAGTTAGGCCTGGAAGAGAAAGGCTGGTAAAGGGAGAAGAATACATATAGACAGACTTTTCTCCACCCCCCGCCCCCACTCCATCACTACCTCGAGGAGTCTAGGTCTGCCCTCGCGCTTGGGACTGATGAGATTTAGACTGAGTTTGAGATCAGAACTTTACATTGGACTGAATTTAAATAATCAAAAGATTTTAGAAAGTTATGGAATCTACTAAAAATGACATTAAGAGATGGGAAAAGATTTGAAAAAGCATAATTAAAAGCAGCGATTGGAAAATAAATTATATCATGTTTATATTCCAGCTGTTTGAAATGACAGTGGTATTCATTTTGAGAAAATGCTCATTTCTCCCATGTTATTTCTCCACTCTATTTGCCAAACCAATAAAAGACATTGAGGGGCCACCACTACTTTATTACTTTTTTTTTTTTGTTATTTTAAACTTTAAAAAATGTATTTCAAATTTAGACACAGCAAAATTTACTCTTTGGTATATAGTTTTATACATTTGACAATCAGAACAGTTCTGTTGCCCACTCCCCCCACCTTTATTTCAGCTTCTGGAAAAAGTAAGAATTTAAACACTTTAGGTATTTAGTTACAATGAATGACATAATGACATGAAGGACATTTTTGTGGCTGTGGTTTTATATGAGGCTTAGATGTCTATGTAGGAATATTTTAAAAAAATCTCACGCAATATGAAAAGCATCTTGATTTCTCTTCATCAAATAACTAACAAATAAGTTGTCAGTTACCTGAGTACAAGGGTAAATCAATGTGAATATTTATGCAAACTGAAAGGTGGCAGTTTGCATAATGGTTCTAAAGGGGTGTAGATGGTAAAGCATGCAGCTCTCTGAGAAATTGGAGCTGCCCACAGAGCCCCAGACACCTGTGTTTTAAAGCAATGATATTTTACATTATTATTTAAGAAGTCCCCACTTAATGCTAAAAGTACAGATGTTTCTCCTGTTTTTAAGATATTTTTCAGCATTTAATCCCACAGTATCACCTTACACTATTAAAGCATACTGAAGTTTTCTCCTCTGGATATTACCATCATCTTATAAGAAACAAGATGAAATATGGATCTCATCCCAAGCTATGTATGTAAAAAATAGGACTTCAAAAACTTCCAGACCAAATAAACAACCCTCATCTCCCAAATATATCCCAAAATAAAAATCCAGGACAAAAACTATGTATGAATACTTAAGATAGTTTATATGTCCTGCTCTGGCAAAAGCTAATAATAAACTAATATAAAGCTTATTTAATTTTTTTTTAAGACTAGTCAAGTGCAGTAGTGAGAAGGGGGAAAAGTAGTAGAACAAGGAGTTCAATCTGAAACTGTGAACAATCAAGTGAGATAACTCACTACCTTTGGACCAGCTGAAGCTTATTTATTTGTTATGGAAAAAATATTGAAAATTAAAGACAAATTAATTCAAAAAAATCATTATTTTAATTCTTGTTTTCCAATATGTTTTTCTTTTGCCTTTGTGTTTTTGCCTTTTATAATTTAATGAACTAAAAAGGATTATTTTTCAAGAAGAGTCATTTCAAGCGAATATAGTGGATTGATTTTAAATCTTAATAGCCACTCACTATCTTTTGACTTTGGAAATGTTACTTAATCTCTGCTGTTTCCTCATCTGTAAAATGGAGATAACACTAAGAACTTCAAATAGTTGTGCAAATATTAAACAACAATGCATATGAAATCTTAGTTGTCTAGCACAGAGTGAACTTGCTATGTTAGTTGCTATTATGTGTTTGTGAGGATGGGGATATAAGTTTGAATAGAAATGCAAACTGAAAGAAAGAGGCTAACCTAAGTTGTTTTGAGTTATGAATAAAAACCCATGACAGAGAAGGAATCAAAAGTGAGTTCAATATTGGCATATCTCATCTTGACCACAGCTTCTTGTTAGTGAGGCTAAGTTCTGGATTCCTGCAGTTGAGAGGTAGGTGAGTCTTTTCTTCTGCCCACCTCCTACTCATGAGAGGGTGTACCTTGGTTATGGCACTTCTGGGTATATTGGGGCTACCCCCAAATTGCCCTTGTCCCATCTCACAAGGTGGTAGTTCCACATCAGGAGTTAAAGAATTCCTTTAATGCAAGCTGAGAAGGCAAGCTAAGAAGGCCTGCTGGGAACTTTTGGAAGAAATTTGCATACATGTTACACCAAAGAAACAGATATTCTTTTTTTCCCTCTACTTTTAGATGGTGAATATGATAACCAGTAGTGCACCAGCACAATAATAAAGCCAAGAATAAGGAGGGAAGAGTGGGGAAATAGAAAGAACCTAAGTCTTTGATAAAAAAGTCCAGACACTAACATAATTATTATCTGCATAGCAGGAAGTCTAGAGGTCCAGTAGGGTCTTATCTTGGGGTCCACTGAGCCTCCAGACTTCCTGATGTGAACGATAACATTTTCCTTTAACATTTAAGCCAATTTAAAACAGTTACTTTCAGCCAAAGGCATTGTTATTGAAAGATTTTATTAACTTGAAAATAGTTATTTTAATCATCAAAGTTTTTGTACTATGCAATATAATTTACTAGAGTTATAAGAGAAACTTTTTAGATTTAGCTCATAAACTTTTATTTACTTTTGATTTTCTTCCTTGATCTAGTCTCCTTTTATTATTCATTAAAGGAATTATTACAATTCTTTCTCTGATTCTTTATCTATCACTTCTGTTTCTTCACTGTTTCCTAGGGATTTTATTTTTTCTTTTAGCAAATATTTTGTCTTCTGATTTTTAACTTCTATTCATCACATCTTTGCCTTTGTCCACTTTTGAATTTTCTGCCTTGGGAAAGCCTACTAAATTTTCTTATGGTTATAATATACATCTTGTTTTTTTTCTTAAAAATATTTCCATTTATTCAGTTCCCTATGTCTTGGGAAAAAATGATATATGATAATATTGATGTGTTTTCTTACCCAAACTTCTAACCCCATTCGCAACCTCTGTTCAAAGAATGAAATACAGAGGACATAATGTGCCCAGGAGGAAGGAGTGTAATGTTGTTTCTGGAAATGGACAATGAGCAAAGACACCAAATTCTCCTAAGCTGCAGATTCAGGAAGGAAGGTGATGTTTTGAGTGTCACTATGAACCTACAAACGAGCTTTGTCATTGCAACGTAGACTTACGGTCAGAGGAACCTCCAGGTTGGGTACGAGGAAGATTTTAGAGGTAAAGGAGAGGAAAAAGTGTAGGTATTGAACCTGGCTTACATTCTTCACCATTCTTCAGAGACATGAGAACAAAAGGGCCCTGCCCATACCTGCCCCATCTGGCTGTGTGCTGGCAACCTCACATAAAGTGAAGGGAAGAGTCAAGGAAAGAACAAACACTGCGCTCAACCCTAAATTTCTGACAGTCCTCAGCAGAACACAAGAGAACAGCCAAGTCTTTCCTGTGCTCATGGGAAAGGTGTAATGGGGTAGAGCAGTACAGAAAATTCAAACAGTGTGAGGAGGCAGAGGGATCTGTGAGAAGCTGACACCTGAGGCCATGCCAGGACTTGGGACCTTCAGAGGAGGCCCCAGGGACAGTGATGGCAGAGGTGAAGGACACCTGAGAACTATTATGGGGTAAATTATATATGCATTCCTGGAGGTTAGCATCAGCCCCAGGGAAAAGGGAATGGGGACAACAAGGATATGACTGAAGTTATTGAAAATCACTCACTTGGACTGAGCTTACTAGAAATTGACAAGATTACGTTTTCACATTTGGCAGCTTGGGACCTCAGAGTCAAAAAATTAAGTTAAAGAAAAATCAAATAAGCTGCATTTTTGCATACATGAACTTTGTGAGATACTATAACTTTCTGGACTTTGAAATGCATGCTCACTGCACACCTATTGTACAAATTCAGGCCCCTGGAGGCATTTCTTCATTCTCCTTTTCCCCAGAAATCCCACACCTTGCTGAATGCTGCTCTTGCTTCCTCTTGCACAATATCTCTGGGCTGCATCTCCATATTTGCTGCCAAGTTACTTATACAAATTCCAGTTATTTATCACTTGGGTTATCATAACATCTTTCTTAGTGTTCCTGCCTTGTTTTGTCCTCATTTCAGTAAGTTTTATGATCCTGTAACTCTTTTTCTTATGGTAGCATGGAACTGTCTTAATTCATTCTTCGATTAGACCCCTCTAACATTCCATGTCATGCTAACCTAGTAAGTTTGATTTGGAGATCAGATATTACACTCTAGTATAATTTATTTATGAATTAACTTTCAATCTTCTAATGACTAAAGCAGTCATATCTTTTGGAAGCTATTTGACACAATTATGAGGTCAAATTTCTTAAATCATGATATTTGCTTTGAATTATGTCCATGGAGAAATTCCTCAGGTTTATCTGTTGAGACTTGCAGAACACAGTGGACTGAACTAATATATATCAATACAAAAAATTCTAGATAAAATAGTTAAATAATTTAAAACAATATTTTCAATGAAAGAAAAGGTAATCTGTAAGTACCAGAAATTGAGAAAAATAAAAGGTAGAGTTTTAAATTGGACGCTGGGCCAAGGAAAGCTCACAAAGATTTTGGGCTTGATATAGGCTCTGTGGGATGAGAAGTTAACACCCATGTAAGGATAAGAACCATGCCCTTGGATCCACATAAGCAGGGGAGCTGGTATCGAGTCCTCAGTATGAAACACAGTACTTTTATTTTTTTATTTTTCGATTCAGGATATTATGGGGGTACAAACATTTTGGTTACATGTAATGCATTTGCCTCGCCCAAGCCAGGGCTACAAGCATGCTCTTCCCCCATATAGTGCACTTTGCTTCCATTAGTTGTGGGTTTATCCCGCCCACCCTCCCCACCTGACTGGCACCCAGTGAGTATTACTCCATGTGAACATCTCAGTGTTGATCAGTTAGTATCAATTTGATGGCGAGTGCAAGTGGTACATGTAAAAAACTACTTTAAAGTAGTGCTTCACTTGCAAAAATGGGACTAGATATACTCCATAGACAAGTTTTGGGAAGAAACCTGAAAGTTTGCTTTGTTTGAGGATTTAAGTGGAAAATAGACACTAGTGAGAAATTGCAACCATTGGTTTGTGCCAAATAGACTGCAAAAAACAAATGGAAATAAGTTGGTGAAGATGTGGCTTAACCTAAATAAAGAATTGACTGTATGGGGGTGTGTGTGGGGGTAACCCCACAACTAATGGAAGTGGAAAAATGCAAAAATTCTATTTCATAGGCCCTGCAGTTATCCATTGATTAAAGTGATTTCTTTCTGGCATGTTAATTATGATTATGTAATAAAAGAGTGCATGGATTCCTTGGGAGTGGACTCTCTTCTTTTATAACATAGAGAAAATCCAAAAATATTGGGGTAGATTTGTATAGAAGATATATCAAATATACTAACTGAATGCATTTTCAGTATAATCCAAGAAATTGAACCAATCAGTATAGAATATAACCAGCTTTTTTTTTTTTTTTTTTAAACCCAAGAGGGTTAATTGTCCACAGAAAAAATGCCAGGAAATTTTTCAGTAGTACAGAATGAGAAAAAAAGTTTACCCAGATGTAAAAATTCAAACTGTGATGAAGAGAAATGACCTTGTCCATGTAGTGAGTCACAGTTTCCAAATGAGTTTCTGTGAGAGTGTGGCTTACAACCACATTGTATGGTATGTCTGAAGTACTCCTGCAATGAGAATAACACCTACTCTGGAAGAATTTATCCATGATTAAATTTATGCAAAAATTTAATCAAACGTTCTAATAAAGTTGTGAGGAAAGATGCCAGGATTTAAATAATCAGTTTCAAGGATAAGAGACTAAAACTGAGAAAATGAAAGTGAGGATTTTGTAATTTTGTTCTTATGAAATTATAGGAATTAATGAATAGTTGAAATAACATGTGTAGCAAAGTGAGTAAAACTGGTCTCCTGCCAGTTTCCTGCCAGGATGTAGTTAAGATTACAGGGCTAATGTGCTGATCCAGAAATCAGCAGTGCAACTTGCACCTTTCAATCCTCTCTCGAGTGAGTAATATAAAGATATGTAGTAGGACACTTGCGTTTCTTTAATCCTTTTAAGAGAGAAGACTGTCTATACCCAAAGTGCATAAAATCAAAATGTTTATTGAGATTTATGGAATCAATTCATGGGATTTAGGTAAGAGTCACTATGGCTTTCTTTAAATGAGATTTTAAAAATGCATTAGGTAAATGTTCTGAAATTTTAATTAGGTATGTCTTTGAGGTAGTGTTATAATTTATCAACATAAAAAACCAGCATATAAAATTTTGAAACACTGTTTATTTACTAAAATATGCATATATCCAGGATAAGGCCCAGTACTTTAGAATCTATAACAAAGCCATTATGTAAGAATCTGTACATTTCTAATAATCTTCCTAATTCAGCAAGGGGTCCTTTCCTGTAAAAAGAGATATTTTCCCCTGTCTTGTGATTTTATACCATTTGAATATTTGTTATGTCTAACATACCTCTTTCCAAAAGATATTTGAGGCACCCTTTATATAATAATGTGTGTGTGTTTGTGTGTGTATATCAACAAAAATCCTCAAGTATCTCTCTTATGTCTCCATTTATTAAACCCTCTATTAGGGGGAAAACTCCCTGAAAATGTCTACATGTGCTGTCTCAATTTTTCATGGTGAATTCACTCTTCAGTTTACTCTCCAATCTGGTTATCTCCCTAAAAACTCTATCTTAGACCGCTCCTGCTCCATTTATCTCTAAGTCACAAAACCCAATGTTTAATTTATGTCTTCAACTTACTTGACCACTCAGCAGCATTCTACATTACTGGACATTCCACATCTCAGCAAATGCTCCTTTGCCAAATTATTCTTTTCTGGATTTTAAATGTTGTACAGTTATGTGTCACTTAATGACAGGGATACATTCAGAGAAATGTGTCACTAGACATGGGTGATTTCATCGGTGTGTCAACATCATAAAGTGTATGTAATTACGCAAACCTAGATGGTATAGCCTATGACACACTGAGGCTATACAGTATGGTTTATTGTTCCTAGTCTGCAAACCTCTACAGCATGTTAATGTACAGAATACTGTAGGCATTGTAACACAATGGTAAGTATTTGTGTATCTAAACATATCTACACATAGAAAAGGTAGAGGGAAAAGGTGGTTTTATAATCTTTCAGGACTACCGTGGTGTACTTGGTTTGTCATTGACCGAAAGGATTACGTGGCTCATGACTGTAGTTCCTCAGGCTGTAATAGGCCTCTTTTATTTTTTTACTGTCTCATCTCACCAAAAATAATCTTATCTCTATAAATAGTTTTAATTCCTATAAATAGTTTTAATTCCTATCCATAAAATTGAATCTCAAATTTATTTATCCTGTCCAAATCTCTCCTTTGGGAACAAATAAATGCCTATGTGATACCTATATTTAGAGACCTTAAAGGCACTTCAAACTCAACAAATCCAAATTGAACTCTAATTCCCTTAGTTCACACTTCCCACCCTATTTAGTAAATAGCCCCATCTATCATATACTTAGACAAACCACAAACATGGGAATTGACCTTGATATGTCTTTCTTCCTTACTGACTGTAGTCATTTCTTTTCTCCAATTCTTCATCTCCAAAGATATGTTGAATCTCTCCACCTCTCTATCCATTAAATCCTCTTATTTAAATATCAATGTAGAAACAATATAGTTCAACTTGCCCAATTTTAAAGTCTACACATCTGTATTATTGCATTAACATTGGATATTATTGTGAAATAAAAAGATGATGTACATTAATTCTTACTATTATGTGAAAAGACCAATAGTATTTGGCTTTAGCTATCTTTAATTCCTTAATTACAGAATCCATTTCTTTAGCGATTTTTATTTCTTTAGTATTATAAATGCAATTAAAAAGTGATGCTAACACTAGTAACAGAATAAGAATTATGCTACGGAAGTATTATGTGGAGCTTATTTTTGGTCATGTATTTTCTCTAGGATTAATAAAGACCAAAACATACATCTTTACTATATTTTACAAATGTACATAATTTTAAATAAACTTGACACATGAAAATACAAATTTGTACATACCTATATTAATATTTAATTTTTTAAATTAATTAAATTAACAAATAAAGTGTATATGTTTAGTGTGCAAAACCTGTTGTTTTGAAATATTTATACATTGCTGAATGGCCAAATCAAGCTATTTAACATATGAATTACCTCGCATACTTATTTTTTTTGTGGTGAGAACACTTAAGGTCTACTATCTTAGCAATTAAAAAAATACCTAGTTATTAACTATAGTCACCATGTTGTGCAATAGAGCTCATGAATTTATTCATCCTACCTGAAATTTTGTATCCTTTGATTGACATCACCACAATACCCCCACCTTTCACCCCATGCTTTGTTAACCACCATCCTACTCTCTGTTTTTTGAGGTCCACTTTTTGATGTTCCACATGTAAGTGAGATCATATGGTATTTGTTTCTTGGTGCCTGCATTATTACATTTAATATGTCATCTAGGTTGATCCATGTCACAAATGACAGAATTTCTTTCTTTTTTAAGGCTGAATGGCATTCCATTGTGTATGTATACCACATTTTCTTTTTCCATTCATTTGTTGATGGACCACTAGATTCATTCTATGTCTTGGCTATTATCAATAATGCTGCAATCAACACCAGAGTGTACATATCTCTGCCACATACTGATTGTATTTCTTTTGGGTGTATACTCAGTAGAGAGATTGCTAGATCATATGGTAGTTCTATTTTTAATTTTTTGAGAAATCTTTATACTGTTTTCCATAATGGCTGAAGTAAGTTACATTCTCACCAAGAGTGTGCAAGTGTTCATTTTTGTATATTGTGTGAAATAATCTGATTTCATTCTTCTGCATGTGGATATCCAGCTTTCCCAACACCATTTATTGAAGAGGATGGCCTTTCCCCCTTGTGTGTTCTTGGTGATTTTGTTGAAAAATCAATGACCGTAACTGCATGGATTTGTTTCTGGGATCTCCATTCTGTTTAATTGGTTTATGTGTCTGTTTTTATGCCAGTAATATGCTGTTTTACTATAGCTTTGTAGCACACTTTTAAGTCAGGTGGAGTGATGCCTCCAGATTTGTTCTTTTTGCTCAAAATTGCTGTGGCCATTTGGAGTCTTTTGCCATTTCATATGACTTTTAGGATTGCTTTTTCTATTTTGTGAAAAATGTAATTAAAATTTTGATAGGGATTGCATTGAATCTGTGGATCACTTTGGGTAGTATGCATATTGTAACAATATTAATTCTTCCAATCCATGAACATGGGATATCTTTTCATTTATTTGTGTTGTCTTCAATTTATTTCACCAATGTTTTATTGTTTTCAGTGTACAGGTCTTTCACCTCCTCGATTTAATTACATTTATTTCTAAGCATTTTATTCTTTTGTAACTATTGTTATGAGATTATTTTCTTAATTTCTATTTTGGATAGTTTGTTGTTATTATATTAAAATACTACTGATATTTTTAGGTTGATTTCATATCCTGAAATTTACAGAATTTGCATATTAGTTCTGATAGGTTTTTTTTTTTTGGTGGAGTTTTTGGGATTTTCTATATTATGTAATCTGCAAACAGGGACTATTTAATTTCTCCTTTTCCAATTTGAATACCTTTTATTTCTTTCTTTTGACTAATTGCTCTAACTAATACTTTTAATATTATGTTGAGTAGAAGTGATAGAGTGGGCATCCTCATCTTGTTCCTGATCTTGGAGGAAAAACTTTCTACTTTTCACCATTGAATATGATGTTGGCTGTGGGCTTGTTGTATTTGGCCTTTATTGTATTGAGGTACATTCCTTCTGTATCTAATTTGTTGAGAGTTATTATCATGAATGGATGTTGAATTATGTCAAATGCTTTTCTGCATCTATTGAGGTGATTGTATGGTTTTTGTCCTTTTTTCTGTTGATGTGGTATATCACATTTATTGATTTGCTTATTTTGAACCATTCCTACACATCCTAGGGATAAATCCCATTTGATCATAGTGAATGATCCCTTTAATGTGCTATTGAATTCAACTTGCTAGTATTTTTTGAGGATTTTTGCATCTATGTTCGTGAGGGATATTGGCCTGTAATTTTCTTTTCTTGTAGTATCCTTGTCTGGTGTTGGTATCAGGATAATGCTGGCCTCATCAAACACATTTAGAAGTATTCCTTCCTCTGATTTTTTGCAAGAGTTTGAGAAGGATTGATATTTATTCTTCTTTAAATGTTTGGAAGAATTTAGCAGTGAAGCCATCAGGTCCTGTGCTTTTCTTTGATGGAAGATTTTTTTTTTTTTACTGATTCAATCTCTTTATTCATTATTGGTGTGTTGAGATTTTCTGTTTCTTTATTATTCAGTCTTGGTAGGTTATATGTGTTTAGAAATATATCCATTTCTTCCAGGTTATCCGATTTGTCGATGCATAATTGTTCATAGTAGTCATATTACATTGACTGCCTGCTATTGCATGTAGTGGTTTTTAAAAACTATATACTCATAATTAGGAAAATACATCATTGTTTGCCTTAGGTGCTTCAAAGATCACATATGAGATCAACATAAGTAGATAGATAAACAACCTAACACCTCTATAATGTACAGAGGAGAAAGACAAAGACTAGACTTGTTTGCAGGGATTTTGGTTATATATGCGTGGTCATAAATTTGTTACAACATGCTGGAATTAGGATCTAGGAAATTAGAGGGAAGAAACCCAAGCGTCTTTTCTTGGCTGTGACTCATATTCAGATATTTATTGTTGGACTTTTGTTCATTCCATAAACGGCAGGGGGCATACTTTCTTTTCTGATCTTTTCTTAATCCAGATGTTCTTGATAGCTGTTTAACTCTGCAGTGCTGTTGATCTTTGTCTCTTGCATATATGTAATACAAAATTTTGGAAACCCTTGAATAGTCTGGGCCCATAAAGGGTGAAATGCAACCATAATTTTATATCTTTAAAATGTTTGAGAAATTATTAGGTAAATGTTACATTTAAAGTTCATATAGATAAAACCCAAGTTAGTGGATTTCCTGTTTAATTTAGCAAGCATGAGTGAACATGATGTTAAAAGTAAAGTTACAAGAAGCAGTTGGGATTTTACTTTTTCAGTCAGACTAGTAGAATATAGCATTTTGAGATACATCAAGAAGGTTAATCACAATGATTTTTGCAGCTGGTTTTGTATGTGTATGGCTTTAAATCTTGTAATTTAACATGGTTTGTTAGTAAGTACTCATTGCATAATCCTTACAATACCACTAATTTTAGTACCTCATCATATATTTCCTTGTTCCATGTGTGCAAGGAACATTATCAAGAGTAGCTTCTTGAAGGCAGGGATATGACATACTTTAAGATGACTGGGGTCATAGTGGGAGCTCATCAAATATTAATACTTACTGAACCAAATGGAGAAGGGGTCTAAAAGTTGGAGCTTTTCCACTAACAAATCATTACATCTTCTCCCAACCTTCTTGCCTTCCAAGTCAGTAATCCCGTGTTCATCATACTTGTGCCACATCCATGCCAAATCTCAGTGGTCAGTAACAAAACTGGAAAGGCAAATAACATTATTTATTCAGTGATCCTTTAGGCATTTTGTGGAAAAATTTCAAACCTTTAATGATAACTACCATTGATTATGTGCTGAGAACTCACAGATGTTATTTTACTTTAATGAACAGTAACTCTGAATTTGGTAGTATTATTTTCTCATTTGTATAGAGGATGCTGAAATTTTAAGCTAAGTCAAAGAACCAGGATTTGATCTATATTCTTAATTGCTCCATCCTATGGCCTCTCAGGGATGCCATGGACACTTCCCAAGTTTGGGCAGACTGTCTCAAGAACATAAACCATCTTTTTCCCAGGAGGGGGGTAATGGATATTATGGTATTACTCTAAATTAGTATCCACATTCATTCTCAAGTTCATTTAGCTCCTGTTTTTTTAAAAGGTAATTTCTTCCTACCATGAAACTTGTGAATCTAAAATTATTTCCTATATTAGTCCATTTTTCTCTATTGCTAGAAGTAAACATTCTAAGATTTTAAATTGCAGACAAAACTGATTCCATATTGTAATTATGAACACAGAAATAAAAATAGCTTAAATGCTGTGTTTGCTAATTTAGAATAATTTTTTGAAGGATTCAGTTTGCTTTTGCAATAGTGCCATAAAGTCTCTTAAAATCATTTAAGGCTGGAATTCTCATCTGTGCTGTGGAGTGTCTTCCAGCTGTGCCAGCATCTCACACTCTCATGATAGGCCTTTTCTGGCTGTAGTCAAGTGTGACCACCTCCTATTTTTCCCTCCAAGTGCCTCCCATGGAAATTCTTGAAAAATAAAGCAACGTTTCAACCCACACTTTAATGAGTGGACTGGAATCCCTGTCCCTTTAGCTATCTTAGCAGTGACTCATAGAATTGTCTAGCCTTCGCTTTCCTAACATTTTCCATTCACTGTAAATTATTTCTTCATCTTCTTTTGCTGCTCAGAAGTGCTTTTTCATGTTTGCCAGCTGAAAAATGAGAAATAAATATTAATAAGAGCTATAGTTTTAAATTTGAAAGTGCTATTTGAGCTTTTTAATGTAGCCCTAGTGATCCAGTGTTTGGCAAGAAGCACCTCTGAAAATGGACAGTTAGGATGCAACTAAAAACTGCTTGACTATAATTGACTAAATGTATGCCAAGCTGTAGTCTGGCTTGCCTGTGACATTTAGTGCTCTCTTCTGTCTTCAGTCATTTGTTTTTACCATGTGTGAGCTTCGATAGAGGTACCCTTAGGCCACCCAGAGAATACAGGTATTTAATTTCAAAGTATAATTTAATGACTGTCTAGTGGAATAAGGTAGTTTCAGAAACATATGCCAAATATGATGTTATGATATTGATATGAAACGTGTTCATTGGGATAGCTTGAGGGCATAGGTAACATCCTAATTAGATGATTTGTGCAACCAGAAGTGTTCATGCCTCAGCCACTTATTTGTTTTATGGGAAGATTCTCTGGTTATATTAAATAAGAAAAATATGCAAAAAATATTATAGAAGTCAGAGAAATTAATCTCTAAAGGACATTCTATTTTATCAAAAACATTTTCTCAGGGATAGATTATCTTTAAAAACTGTTCCCTTTTCCTTTAAAGGGTCTCTTTTGCTAGTAACTCAGAAATTATCTCTCCGCCACTGTTCCTGATCAGAGCAGAGCTTCTAGAGGGAAGACATTGAGTTAGATGACCTTGGATCTTGGTAGTTCTGCCATGGTAGTTGTGGTATGTGATCTTCTGGAAATCAGACATTTCATCTCAATTTCAGTTTTTTCTTTCTATTGAATAAAGATAACATTTCTTGCCATGTCTGTCTTGTAAGAATTTCGCAAGCACCGAATGAAATGATACAGATGAGAAATTGCACTATAAATGTAGGTTATTATTAGTCAGAACTCAAGGGACCTTTGCAAATTATCTTAACTTTCTTCGGAGGTGCAGGCCCTGGAATTAGGAGCAATGTTTGCTTGTTGATTGGTCCAGGACTTTAATAGGTAAAATAGCATTGTGATTTTTCAAGCCTTGGGGAAAGTTTTGACTTATGGTCTGTTATTAGGGGAATAGTGCCAACTTTTGTCATGGTGACCTATCTTGGAAGACAGATGTTCACATTCAAAGACAGCAACTGGCAGAAGGGCACTCACATAATAGTTGCTGGAGGCTAACTCAGGGGAGTTCATATGGATATCATAGAGGAAGAGGCTTCATAAAATAACAACAACAAAAAAACCCAAAAACAATAAGAATGACCCTATCCCACACAATATAATACCTCAGCAAAGTGCTTGTTATCCAAACATACCTTATGTAATCATGTGCCACGCGACACATTTGCCAGAGTCAGCAATGGACTGCATCTGCATTATAACAGTGATCAGAGCAAAAGGCTCTGCTGAATAGTCTAGGTGAATAGTAGGCCATGCCATTTAGATTTGTGTAAGTATACTGACACTATGATGTTTGCATAACAACAAATCACCTAACCACGCACTTCTCAGAACACATCCTTGTTCTGAGACCATATAACTGTATGCTGGTCAATCCTTGAGTTTGCAAGAGCTGCCTATATTTGACTACAAAACAAGTGGTCATTGATAGGAACATTCAAATATTGAAAAATAATAATGAAAAGACTTTTGTACTCCAAATAATTGAATATCTATTCTGCTTTGGAAAAAAACCATAAACATCAAATGAGGTTTGGTAAGATCCTTGGGGACAGAGAAAACTGTGGAGTGGCATGAAACATCTGATTGGGTAAGCATTTCTTTCCTTCTTTTTTAGTATTTGAAGAATTCTGATATTTTTACATAAAATAGGTAATACTCCATTATCTCTTATACTTGAACTAGGCATTCTTAGCATTTTTAGCTGTTGCGTTAACAGAACAAGGTCTGTATAAAGGTCTGTTTCAACATGGCATATTAATTTGAATTACAGGTTATTAAGAGGCTTGTTCTTAATGTTCAAAACTCAAGTATGTCAGGCAGGACAGGCTAGGTTGTGCTTATCAAATATCAGTGGCTTAGGACCTGAAAGGTTTACTGCCTACTCATGCTGTGTGTTCACTGTTGGTTAACATCAGAGTGTTATTCACTGTTCATTGATGTTACTCTGGAACTGAGGCTGATACAATGGCCAGCCATGTCCCCGAACATGAATGGTCCCCTTGCTAGAGGGAAGGACTTCTGCAGGATCTTCTATCAGCTTAGAAGGGACTTTTTTTTTTTTTTATTTCAGGGTATTATGAGGGTAAAAACATTATGGTTACACTTTATGTCTTTGCCTCACCCAAGCGAGGTTTAAAGGCATGCCCTTTCCCCCTACAATGCTCCCCGTGTCCTCTAGTTGCAGGTTTACCCCCCCATTCCCCTAATCCCTGGAGAGTATTACTGCCATGCGATCACCCTAGTGTTGATCAGTTAGTACCAATTTGATGGCGAGTACAAGTGGAGCCCTCTCATCAAAATAGGCATAGATGGCTCATCCCTTAAAATTATCAAGTCCATTTATGACAAACCCACTGCCAATATCATATTGAATGGGGAAAAA
>RJWJ010029490.1:0-20575 GCA_004363605.1 Indri indri
ACAAGCCAATTAAAAAATGGCAAAGAATTCGAATAGACATACCTCCAGAGAAACCACAGAAATGAGTAATAAGCATATGCAGAGATGCTCAGCATCATTAAGCATCGGGGAAATGCAAATCAGAATCACAATACCACTACACACCTGCTAGGATGGTTGTAATGAAACAGATGAATAATAACAAGTGTTGGCAAGAATGTGGAGAAATTGGAACCCTCATGCATGCTGGTGCGAATATAAAGTAGTGCGGCTGCTGTGGAAAATAGTTTGCAGTTCCCAAACAGTTTGCGGTTCTATGTAAAACATGGAATTAGCATATGACCCAGCAATTTCATTCCTGGAGGTATATGCCTAAGATTGAAAACATGTGTCCATGCAAAAATGTGGATATGAATGTTCACAGCAGCATTACAAGTATACCTCAGAGATACTGCAGGTTCAGTTTCAGGACACCACAATAAAGCAAATATCGCAATAAAGCAAGTCACTAAGTTTTTGGTTTCCCAGTGCATATAAATATTATGTTTATATTATATGTAGTCTACTAAGTATGCAATAGCATGTCTGAGAAAAACTATATATTAATACCTTAATAAAAAATATAATACTTTATTGCTAAAAAGTGCTAACAGAGTGATCACATGCTGTTGGAAAAATGGCACTTGCTTGATGCGGGGTTTCTACGAACCTTCAATTTAAAAAACTAAATATCTGTAAAGCACAATAAAGCAAAGTGCAATAAAATGAGGTATGCCTCTATTTCACAATAAACAAAAATTGGAAACAACCCAAATGCTCATCAACTGAAAAATGGACAAAATGTGGTATATCCGTACAATACAATATTGTTCAGCCATGAAAAGGAATGAAGTAGTGATATATGCTACAACACCGATGAACCTTGAAAACATTATGCTAAATGAAAGAAGCTAGTCACAGAAGGCCACATACTGTATTATTCCATGCATACGAAATGTTCAGAATGGGTAAATTCATAGAAACAGAAAGTAGATTAGTGGTTGCTTTGGGGGACAGGGAGAGTAGTGACTGCTAATTGGTATGAGGTTCTTTATAGGGACCTGAAAATGCAGAATTAGTGGCGGTGATTGCCTGACTCTGTGAATATACTAAAAACCACTGAATTGTACAATTTAAAAGGGAGGATTTTATGGTATTTGAATTTAGTTCAATAAAGTTGTTATTTAAAAAAAATTTTTTTGACAGCTTTTCTAAAATGTGTATGTGGCATCTTCTGTCCTGTTGTGATTCAGGTTTAATAGGACTGGGAGGTATCTAGGGCTCCACTTGAAAAACCTTCATGACTTTATAAACAGAGAGTTGTAACTCTTATGGGAAAACTTGAGTTATCCTAGGGCAATTGTGAAGCATCTTCTAGATTTTTAAGTATAGCTGTGCAAATCTGAGGGTACCTCTGGATTACCTGAGGAGGGAATGGACAGCATGTGTGTCCTGTGATTACGTCCTGCTGCCTGGAAGCAGGGAACAGGAGGGCAGGAAGAGGAGGCCCAATAACATTTAAACAGCAAAACGGGAGGACTGCCTCCTGAGGTCAGAGTTTGGGATGCGGTCAGGGCTGGGGCAGCACAATCTATGGGCTCTGATCCCAAGCAATCCACCAGAAACTCTAGGCAGAGGGCTGGGTCTTCCTGCCCCATGAATAAAGGCAGCTAAGTAAGAAGGCAGAGAAGTTGGCAGTCAATGTGGAGGTCCCCACCCACTACCCCAGTTACCTCCAGAGAACCCAGCCCGGTTCTGGTTGATGGCTTGGGGGTCATTGCCCATAGGCTCTTTATAATTGGATGATAGATATCTCTGCGGCCTGGGACTCCTGATTCAGTTTCCCTAAAGCTCTTCTTGGTATGTGACTTTGTTTTATTTTATTCTCCGAAGTAGGCTTGCTCGTTGTAGAAAATTGGGAAATTTTCTACAACAGAAGATACTGCCGTAGTCTCATTCAAAATTAATAACTGTCAACATTTGATCCTTCCAGTCTTTTGTTCTATAGATAGGTTTAAAATGTTTTTGTGTAGCTATGATTAAACTATATGTTAATATTATGGGTTTTTTTCCACTTAAGAAAATAACATCCTTTTCCTTTAATTCCTTTCCTTAATTTCCTGTAATTCTTAAGTAACATAAACGTAAGTAATGTCGAGTAAATAGTCCAATCAATCCCTGGTCACTGAACATCTATCTAAGAGGTTTCTGTTATTATAAATATTATAATTCTTCAGTGGCCATCTGTACGCACATTGCCTTAAACAGTGCCTGGCACATACTAGGGATGCAATATATAATCATTCGATTAATATTTCTACCTGCAGCTGTTTCCATATTCTGAAAGACAGAATTACTGAGTCAAAGAAATGGTATTATCTTTTATATAATAAAATGTTAGAGTAAGAGAAGAAACCCACAGAAGGTAGGTCAAGGATAATGGAGTGTCTCCCAATCCCCAAAGGCAGAAATACATCTTGGCCTTGGAAGAAGGGAACTTGGCATGACATCAGTACTCAGTTCTGTGTTGTTTATGCCTGCCCTTTCTACATATATCGTTCATTACTTTTATGAATGGAATATGTTTATCCATTTTATTTTAACCTAGTGAACTAGTGTTTCTGGTATATAGTAGAAGTATCACTTTATATTCACCAATCTTATGCTCATTCTTTACAGAATGCTTGTTAATTAAAGAAATTCTTTATTTGATTTTTTTGGTGGTACTGCTTCCCTTTGAACAGAATTAAAAATTAATTGTTTCTAAATTTTTTTTTCCTCCTTGACAATATCTTTCTGTTGGTTGTTTCTTGTTTGCTCTGGATTCAAAGCCAGTTTGGAGGTCTCATGGTTACATAAGCTAGTATTTTTAAGATCTCTCTTTTTTTATTGTATTTTATTTCAGGGTATTGTGAGGGTACAAACATTATGGTTACGCTTTATGTCTTTGCCTCACCCAAGTGTGGGTTAAAGGCATGCCCTTCCCCGCTACGGTGCTCCCCGTGTCCTTTAGTTTCGTATTTACCCCCCATCCCCCTAATCCCTGGAGAGTATTTCTGCCATGTGATCACCCTAGTGTTGATCAGTTAGTACCAACCTGATGGCGAGTACAAGTGGAGCCCATTCTTCTGCTCTTGTGGTGCCTCACTTTGGATAATGGGCTTAAGTTTAATCCAGGAAAGTATAAGAGGTTCTAGATCACTGTCATTTCTTATGATTGAGTAATATTCCCTTGTAAACATATACCAAATTTTAATAATCCACTCATGGATTGACGGGCACTTGGGTTGTTTCCACATCTTTGCAATAGCGAATTGTGCTGCCATAAACATTCAGGTGCGGATGTCTTTATCGCAGAATGTTTTGTGCTCTTTTGGGTAGATGCCTAATAGTGCCATTGCTGGTTCGAATGGTATTTCTATTTTTAGCTCTCTGAGGTATCTCCAAATTCTTTTCCACAGAGGTTGCACTAATTTGCAGTCCCACCAGCAGTGTAAGAGTGTTCCTGTCTCTCCGCATCCTCGCCAGCATTTGATGTTTTGGAATTTTTTGATAGAGGCCTATCTCACTGGGGTTAGGTGATATCTCATTGTGGTTTTGATTTGCATTTCTCTAATGATTAGAGATGTTGAGCATTTTTTTATATGTTTCCTGGCCATTATTCTGTCTTCTTTTGAAAAGTTTCTGTTCATTTCCTTTGCCCATTTGTTGATGGGGTTGTTTGTTTTTTTCTTGTTGATTTTTTTGAGTTCTAGATAGATTGTGGTTGTCAGCTCTTTATCAGATGTGTAGAGAGCAAATATTTTTTCCCATTCTGTGGGCTGTCTATTCACTCTAATGATAGTTTCCTTGGCAGTGCAGAAGCTTTTTAATTTGATCAGATCCCATTTATTTATTTTTGTTGCTGCAGTGATTGCTTTGGGGTTCTTCTTCAAGAATTCCTTGCCTAGGCTGATGTCTAAAAGGGTCTTCCCAACATCTTCTTTTAGAATTCTTCATGCTTCATGCCTTGGGTTTAAGGCTGTTATCCCTCTTGAATTGATTTTTGTGAAAGGTGAGAGGTGGGGGTCCAGTTTCATTCTTCTGCATGTAGCTCTCCAGTTTTCCCAGCACCATTTATTGAAAAGAGATTCTTTTCCCCAATGTATGTTTTTGGCAGCTTTGTCAAAGATTAGATTGCCATATGCAGATGGTTTCATCTCTGTATTTTTAAGATCTCTTTTATCCTGAATTTGAAAGGTAGTGATGTTCATACTTTGCTGCTTTGATTGGCAGGTGTGTGGATTGTATCCCTTGGTAAAGGGAGTCTCTTTAATTCCTGTGACTGCTGTAATAAATTACTACACATTTAGTAATTAACAGCAGAAATTTTTTTCTCCCACAGTTCTGGAAGCTAGAAGTCCAAAATCTGGCAGGGCTGCCCTCCCTCGGGGAGATCAAAGGGAGAATCTGTTCCTTGTCTCTTTGAGTTTCTGGGGCTGTCCTGGTATTCCTGGACTTTCCTTGACGTGTGGCTTCATCTCTGCAATACTTGCCTCTGTCTTCATATCACTCTGTGCACTTCTGTCTCTAAAAAATCTTCCTCTGCCTCACTCTTATAAGGATACTTATCATTGGATGTAGGGCCCATCCTAGGATGATCTCCTCAACCCCAAATCCTTAACTTGCATCTATAGAGACCCTTTTCCAATCAGGTCACCTTCACAGGTTTCAGGGATTAGGACATACCTCACTGGGGACCGTACCACACAACCTACTACAGACGCCATCCTGCAGTTACTGGTGCAGAAACCAGATCTCTTGTTTCTTGTATTTTATTTTATTTTATTTTTTTGGTACCCCTATATTTTTTTGGTATTTCTGTATTTTCTATATGGTTTATAAAATACTACATTTTGTATATGGATTTAAAGTTTGGTGAAAGATACATTTGCCAAGTAATTTCCTTTGAAAATAACATAGCAACAGAATGGCCTTGTCATTTTTGTATGTCTTATAAACTAAGTGAAAGCACAGTTTTCTTATGCATGATTCATGGAAATCTAGCGGTGGTGTGGTCAAAGTACAGCGACCACCTGCTAAAAATGCAGATGCATCGTTGCTCCCTAGATGTGTTCTCTCAAAAAAAAAAAAAAAATCCCATCATTTCATTACCATGTAACGCAGAATAGCATTGTGTAAGTCATTCTCAACAAAGGATGTTTATTCAGAAGGTTCGGGTTTTGATATAAGGAAGTTGCCTTCAGGATCCTGAAAACAAGCACATTTAGTAACCTTGTTAAATTGCATTTTATAGAGCTTTGAATTTTTAAAGTGTGCTTGTATTTATTTTACTTTTGATGTGTTGATAAGTAACCACAGGGCATCAATTCCTCTCATTCAATTTTTATAGCACAGCCATTGTGTTAGGTATGATGTCTACGGGAAAAAAAATAGAGCCACCTAAAAGTGTGTACCTCTCTTCGTCTAATCTTCGTATATATTTTTAATTAAATTTTTATTGAGATAATTGTAGTTTCACATGCAGTTATAAGCATTAATACAGAGTGATCCCTTGTATACTTTGCCCAGTATCCCTCAATGGTAACGTTTTATAGAAGTATAACCAGGATGTGGACTTTGATACAATCCACTGATCTTACTCGACTCTCCCCAGTTTTATTTGAATTTGCGTGTATTAAGTTCTATACAGTTTCAATTGCTTGTGTGAGTTTGTGTATCTACTACTGCAGTCAAGTACTTAATGTTTCCAACACCACAAGAATCACACCCACTTTCTTCCAGCTCCTCCCTCCCTCATGTCCCCACACTGCCATGGCAGGTCTCCATCCACTGGCAACGACTGATCTATCCTCCGTTTCTAAAATTTTGTCATTTCAAAATGGTATATAAATGGAATCAAATGCTAACAACAGTATGCAGCTTTTGGGATTGCTTTATTTTACTCAACATAATTTCCTGGAGATTGATCCAAGTTGTTGTATATATGAGTAGTTTGTTCTTTTTTATTATTAAATAATATTCCATGAGATGAATAGACCAGGATTTGTTTAACCATTTACTTGTTGAAGAACATCTGGGCTGATTCCAGTTTTGGCATATTATAAATAAAGCTGCTGTGAATGTTTGCGTACAGGTTTTTGTGTGAACCTAACTTTTCATTTTGCTAGGGTAAATGCCCAAGAATGCAATTGCTGGGTATGGTAATTGCATGTTTAGTTTTTTAAGGAACTGCCGAACTGTTGTCCAGAGTGGCTATACTGTACCACGTTCCCACTGTCAACGTATAAGTGATCAAGTTTTTCCACGTCCTCCTCAGCATTTGGTACTGTCACCAAATAGATGTGTCATTGACAGGTATGCAGTGATGTCCCACTGTGGTTTTAATTTGCATTTCTCTGAAAGCTAATGATATTGGACATCTTTTCATGGCTTATTAGCCTTGTGAATATCCCTTTCAAGGAAAAGTCTGTCTTTTGCCTATTTTTCACTTGGACTGTTTATGTGGACTCTAGTCTTTTGTCAGATATGTGATTTGCAAGTACATTCTTCCGTTCTGTAGCTTGTCTTTTCATCCTTTTAATAGGGTCTTTGGCAGAGCAAAAAGTTTTTAATTTTGATGATGTTCAATTTATTAATATTTCCTTTTGTGGACTGTCCTTTTGGTGTCAAGTCTAAGACATTTTTGTCTAGCCCTAGAGCCCAAAGTTTTTCTCATTTTTTCCTTAAAGGTTTTATAGTTTTACACTTAAGTGTCACACATTTTGAGGTGAGGTTTTGATCCAGGTGGGGTTTTTATGTTTTTTGTTTGTTTGTTTTTTGCCTATGAATGCCCAGTTGCTCTAGCACTGTTCAAAAGGCTATCCTTCTTCCATTGAATTGCTTTTGCATCTTTGTGGAAAATCAGCTGGACATATTTGTGTGGGTTTATTTCTGGGTTCTATTGATCTTTGTATGTATCCCTTTGCCAATAATACCACACAGTTGATTACTGTAAATGTATAATAAGTTTGAAAGCTCATAGACGGATTTCTCCCATTTTATTTTTTTCAGAATTGTTTTAGCTAATCTAATTTCTTTGCCTTTCCATGTAAACTTTACAATAATCTTATCTATATCTACAAATATCTTGCAGAGATTTTGATTGGCATGAATTCTCTTTTAAATGTTAGGTAGAATTTTCCAGTGAAAGCATCTGGCCCTAAAAATTTATCTTTTGGGAGCTTTTTAATAAAATATTCAATTTTTAAAATGGCAATAGGGCTGTTCAGATTGTCTGTTTCATCTTGGTTGAGAGCATTGGTTGTTTGTGGGTTTTGAGGTATTTGCCCATTTCTTCTGAGTTATCACATTTCTAAGTATAAAATTGTTCATAGTACGTTATCATTATTTTAATAATGACTGTGGGATCTGTAATCATATTCCTTATGTCATTCTTGATAATAGCTTTTTGTGTTTCCTCTTTTTATTTGTGTCAGACTTGCTAAAGATTTATCAATTTTATTGATCTATGGGTTTATCAATTTTATTGATGTCTTTTCCCTAAGAATCAGCCCTTTGTTTCTTTGCTTTTCTCTTTTGTTTTTCTATTTTCAATTTTATTAATTTTTACTCTTTATTACTCTCTGCCTTTTGCTTGCTTTGGGATGATTTTGTTCTTATTTTTCTAGTTTCTTGAGGGAGGAAGTTAGGTTCCTGATTTGAGACCTCTCCGTATTTTTATTGTAAGCATTTAGTGCTGCAAATTTCCCTCTCATCCACTGCTATATCTGCAGCCCACATAGTTTGAATGTGTTTTCAATGTATGTTTTCATTTTCAGTTAGTTGTGTATTTTAAAATTTTCTTTGACGACTTCCTCTTTGACCCATTGATTATTTAGAAGAAGCAGTTTTTTTTTTTTAAGGAAAAAAGGAGTATCAAAATGTCATTTTATGTCCACATATTTAGAGGTTTTCCTGTTGTGTTTGTTATTTTTTTTCTAGTTTGATTTCATTGTGGCAGAGAACACACTCACATGATTACAGTTATTTTAAAATTTTTGAGGTATGTTTTATGACCCAAAATATAGTCTCCTCTTGGTGAATGCCTCATGAGTGCTTGAGGAAGGAAAATTGTATTCTGCTGAGATTGTGTCAGTATTCTACATGTGTCAGTCGGGTCCTGTTAGATTGTCTTGTTCAGATCTTCTCTCTCCTTGCTGAGAGGGGATGCAGCCCCCAGCTGCAATCATGGGCTTGTCTAGTTTTCTTTTCAGCTTTATCAGTTTTTACTTCTTGCATTTTTGAGGTGTGTAGAATATAATAGATACTCGGTAATTGGATTTGGTCTAGAAAATAACCTTTGTCATCTTGGGATTGGTTGCTTAACTCCCCTCACTTTGCATTGATACGAAAGATCAAAGATAAGAACAGCAATAAATAGCAAATAGGCCAAAATGAAAAGGAAATAAAGAACCGTTCAGTAAAAAATGAGCATTCTCCTCCTATTTTTTGAGTGCTTATGTGTACTTTCTCATACATGAGCTTGTTTAATCCTCACAGCACCAACTTTTATAAAAAACAGTGATTACCCCAGTTTTTATTGGTAAGAATACTGAGGCTCAGAGAAGTTAGGCAGTTTGTCCACATGTAGACAGCATGTAGCCAGCAAAGCCAAGGCCATTATGCTTGTGTGAAAACAGATTAATTTAACACTTCAAAAGTGAAATTGCCTTTTCACATGTGGAAAAGAAATGGGTAACTTAAAAACACTTACTCTTGTCACTGTGGGCAGCAGGTGTTAAGGAAACAACAAAAGGGCTCTTCCTGATTTCTTCATCAGAAATTAGCACTTCTGATCATACATGGGCCTGGCATTTATACAGCACGTCCTTGAATAACATCGTTTTGTTCAACGTTGTTTCCTTAAAACATTGATGAGAAAAAAATTGATTCTAGGCCGGGGCCACTGTCTGGAGTGGAGTTTGCATGTTCTCCCCGTGTCCGCATGGGTTTCTCTGGGTACTCCAGTTTCCTCCCACATTTCAGAGATGTACCCGGGAGATTCATTGGCATGTCTCCACGGGCCCAGTGTGAGTGTGGGTGTGTGTGAGTGTGCCCTGCAATAGAACAGTGTCCTATCCAGGGCAGGTGCCCACCTCTTGGAGCCGCTAGGACAGGCTTCAGGCCACCCTTGACACTGAACTGGACTAATTAGGTAAATAATTATCTTACTTGTTCTTTATAATCTTTCTTAAATGTATGTATAGCTCACATTTATTTCATTGCTTAATATTAGAAGTGTTTTGGATCTTTATTTAGAAGTCTGGTGATGTTTTTGTGGCCAGAAATACGCTGTAGGAACATTAACTTTTATTTATATCAATTAGCCTATAGTAGAACCGGTTTTATCGTTTTGCTTAAAGTCACAGTTTCCAAGAACTTACCAATGATGTTACACGAGTACTTACTCTATCTGCAAGCTGTCACTTGCTCAAATTTTCATCTCTCTCTCAAAATACAATAGCCTAACTTGAGACGCACAGTCGAAGATCAGAAAGCCTCACTCTGTCCCACCACTTCTGGAAATGTCCCTACTCATGGGAATTCTCAGTGGGACTCGGCTTTAGAAGCCCCAGTTATGGTGATGAACCAACTTTATTATGTATGGTACCTACAAGACATTCGAAGACAGAGACCACAAACTCTAATTTGATTCTCAATTACATCTAAGTTATAGTCGAGAAAGATACAGACTGTATTTTTGGTGATAAATATTACTTTCCAAAAAAAAGGGCTATAGTTTTGACCTTTTTAAATTCTTGAGAATTTACAAATCCCGCTACTTCTGGCTGGCAAATTGAGAGACAAGGTCAGGACTTTATATCCTATACACGACAAAACATCACTGTATCAGATAGATTGAGGACAGAGAAAGTTGGAATTAGTCAAAAAGTAAAATTATAGCATATGAAGGCATGCAGCCTTTTTGTATTTTGCTTATACTATAGCTCCAATTAAATGGTAACTAAGTGTGGCAAAGTATAGGTCCTGAAGGGCGGGTCTCCTTTTAATGAGTAGTTAAGAATCATTTTTAATCAGCAGGTTGTTTATAAACATATGAACAAGTATAAATTATTTTCAGTGGGTGAAGTATTTTTACTGAAATATTTTCCCCCTGCATTTCTGCTCGGTAAGCTTTTTGTCATGGCCCAGCCAGACTAACCTGCAGCCTGGTCTAGGTTATGTCAGGACGCTGGGGTGCAGCTTGAACCCTAACCTCTCACATTTATTAGGGCCCAGACTTCAGGGCTGGTGGGGAGAATGTCAGGCTTGGTTCCCCTTGTTGCCAGCCTTATGCAGTCACATTCCACCCTCTCTCGTGAGTTCGTGTTGCTCCTGGGAAATGCCAATGTCCTATTTTTAGAAGAATAGCCCTCAAACTGATATCTTTTGAAATTTACTTCAAGGACTTTGAAATCAGGAACTCTTATTCTCAGGTTCATCGTTTTGCTATTTCAGATAGTCACACTTCGACATCATCTCTTAGGGAAGCCTTTCCCGAGTCCCCAGGCTAAGTTCCACTCCCTTCTGTGCTTTGCTTCTCTCGCCTCCTGCTGTGCTCTTAGCCCTTGCTCTCTTCTCTCTCATTAATATTTTATGCCCTTTTCTGGACTGTAGGTTCTTTGAGGACAGAGATCTTCTCATTATTCTTCCTCATATCCCAAAGGCCTGGCATAGGGAGTGGCATCTAATAAGGAAACAATGAATGAAAGGGGGACGGTGATGCTTTATATTTACAATGGGATGCTACTTTGTGCTACTTTACCTCCATGGCATCAGACTGTAGCTATCCGGAGGCATTTGGAAATATGCACGCTACAGGACTAGAGTTTGCCACACCAATTGCTGCCTTTTCCCTCTGCCACAAAGAGAAAGCCAAGAGACTACATACAGTTTCAATTTCTGAACTGTAGGTAAGAATGGATAGAGAAGTGCAGAGGAGATAGGCCTGTTCATCTGCTTTTTCAAACTTTTCTCCTTGGTCTTCTAGAACTAACGCAGTCAGGGGAAAGATGACCAGAGACAGTGAGGGGGCTGTCCTATTCTAAGGGCTCTCTAGAATGGCTTTTCTACATATATAACTAAGGTGACCAACTGTCCTGATTTTGACACTGAAAATATTATGTACCAGAAAACCACGTGAAGGCTCTTGGTGGGTGCTGAAGGTCCGGGGAGAGGCAAAATACAAAACCCTTAATGTGGCCCCCAAAATAGGGGCTGAAAGCAACACTGTTTTAGCATCAGGTGGATAGTGCATAGGTTAACTGCTCTCTGCAGTTGCTGTGACTGTTTTTATCCCACTGCTGATTTGCAGTTCACAGTAACCGACCATCCATTGTCACATCACTTGGAGCCATGTGACTTACGTGAGCAGTTAAGGGCATTGTAATCATGGGCGTTAAGAACTCGGCTTTGACTTTGTTGATTAACTGTTGTGCTTTGTATCAAGATAGTGGTAGCTAAAATGTTAACATGGTGGATATTCTGATCACATTTTCAAGAGTTCAGATCATAAAGGTGACAATGATTGTAGTACCAATGCCAGCATGACCTAGACCTCACTGAAAAAGGCTAAAGGACTCTGTTGTTCTAAAGACAGATGGAAGGACGCATACAACCAGATTAGGGAGGTCAGTGACCAAACAGAGCATACTACACAAGATACGGAAAAGAAATTGGGATTGGTTGGGCATGGTGGAGAGAGCAATGTGAAAGCAGATGTGGACATTGCATCTCACTAATTTGAGCTGAAATAAGCAAATACTCCTAAATCGAAAGTTTTTTTCATCTTCCAAAAAGACACCAATACTCATTTGAAAATAGCAGCAGCTGAACGATCTTGGGTGTACCACACAGATGAATTGCCATCTCGTTCCCCTTTTGCTGTACGAAATGGAGTGAAGTTGCACTCCCTGATTCAGAGGTTGCAAAAGTGCCCTGCGGGCAAATAGAAAAGGAAATCTTGATAGCGGGTGCATTGGGCCCTCACGGTGTAGATGTGGTTCTGTCAGGTCTTACCAGTGATCCTGCTGTTTAGTATATGAAGTGATGTGTCAGATCATGGCAACAAAAATATTCCTCCCCAGCTCTTAGGGAATTTGATTTAGAAAATGAAGTTTCAAATCATATTCTTGATTTCTATGGAGTTTTTGTTTTTGGTTTCGTTTTCTTTAAAGAGACAGGGTCTTGCTCTGTCACCCAGGCTGGAGTGCAGTGGCCTGATCATAGCGCACTGTAACCTCAAACTTCTGGGCTCAAGCAATGCTCCCACCTCAGCCTCCCAAGTAGCTGGGACTACAGGTGCATGACACCATGCCTGGCTAATTTTTTTTTTAATTTTTATTTTTGTAGAGATGAGGTCTCACTGTGTTGTCCAGGCTGGTCTTAAACTCCTGGCTTCAAGCTATCTTCCCACCTTGGCTGGCCTCCCAAAGTGCAGGGATTACAGGCATGAGCTACTGTGCCCAACCTTCTATGGAGATTTTAATGAAATCTCAGAAAACATAAAGCAACAAGATTGTTATGATATCTTTTTCAAATACAAACTAAACTTTGCTCATTTATCTATATATTTGTTGGACAGTGCAAATATAAATTTTGGAAATTCCATTCAGTCTATAAAATTACCAAAGAAACTGAAATGATGTCCCGTACTAAATGCCTTGCTCATCTCGTACACAACATACTTAAAGGAGCGTGATTTGTTTACCGGAGATATTGGGGCTTTTGTCGTACAAGCTTTGGGGTTACTTTTCAGTTTCCTCAAAATGTGCAGAAGCCTTTAGTGAAATGTTTGAATTTATAGAAATGGAAGGAGATAGCCTCCATTTTTAAAATTCCTATGATGTTAAACTGTTGGCCTGCCAGCAAGTCTTATTTTCAAAGTGCAGGACAAAAGGAATGTCCTTCTCTGGTTGGAGATACATTGAGGATGAGAATGGAGAAAAGAAATGCAGTGAAACAGAACTTTTATATAGTGTTTCTTCTGAAGTGTTTGATGATCTTTGATGAAGCCATAAGGAGCCTAGAAAAGGTTAAAGTGACTGTTTCTGAGTTGTTTGATGCTATGTGTAGCTTGTAACAAAAACTCGTACAGTGATAAGATGATTCACTTTTTGAAATAAGACTCCTTCAAAATTAAAAAAAAAAGTCACCAGAAAAGGGCAACCAACTTAAATAGTACTTTCTCATCCAAACTACAACTTTGATTTTACAAGTTCCAATTACACTTTTGCCTAAAGCCATTTTCCTAGGGAAAGAGAGGTTTAACTTACTAACATCCATTCGGAGTGTTTAAAAATGATGGACAAACTTAAATGTGAAACATAAAAGTATAAAACTTCTAGAAAATGACATAAGAGAAAACCTTTAGGATGTAGAACTGGGCGAAGAGCTCTTAGACTTGACACCAAAAGCAAGATTCATAGAGGAAAAATTGATAAATTGGATCTAATCAAAATTGACCTTTGCACTGGGAACAGCCTGCTGAAAGGATGAAAAAACAAGGTACAGACAGGGAGAAAACACGGTATTTGCAAACTGCATACCCATCAAAGTCCTCGTATACAGACTGTGTAAAGAACTCTCACAACTCAGTAGTAGAAAAATAAACAATCCTATTAGAAACTGGACATAGACATCTCAGTGAAGGGGATATACAGGTGGCAAGTAAGTGTATGAAAAGCTATTCAGCATCATTATCCATTAAAGAAATGCAAATCAAAACTACAAGGTATCATTGTACACCTATCACAATGGCTAAAATGAAAAAATAACGCCATATGTTGGCAAGAATGCAAAGAAACTGGATCACTCATACATTGCCCATAGGAATTTAAAATGCGATAGCCACCCTGGAAAGCAGCTTGGTAGTTCCTTTCAAAACTAAAAATGAATTTACCATACAACTCAGCATTTGAATTCTTGAGCATTTATTCCAGAATAATGAAGAGTTATTTTCACATGGAGATTTGTATGTGAATGTTCGTAACAGTTTTATTCATAATCGAAAAAAATTGGAAAGCACTCAGATGTCTTTCAGCAGGTGAATGGTTAGACAAACTATGATGCATCCATACCATGGAATACTGCTCTGATAAAAAGGAAGGAACCGCTGATACATGCAACAACTTGCATAAACCTCAAGGAAATTATGCTGAGTGAAAAAAGCCAATTCCAAAAGGTTACATACTATATGATTCCATTTATGTAATGTTCACAAAGTAGCGTAATTATAGAGATGTGGAACAGATTAGTAGTTGCCAGAGGTTAGGAATTGGGGGAGAGGATGGGTGTGGGTTATAAGGGGTAACATAAGGGAGGCTTGTGGTGAAGGTATAGTTAAATCTCTTGGTGATGATGGTTGTGGTTATACATGACTACAATATGATAAAGTTGCATAGAGCTGTGTGCAAGCACGCACACACATACATGCATTAGTGCATTTATAACTAGTGAAATCTAAATATCATGTTTGGAATGTACCAAAGTCAATTTCTTGGTTTTGATATTGTTCTAGAGTTGTGTAAGATACTAATATTGGGGGTGGCTGGGTGCTGGGAACATGTACTTCCCTGTATATTTCTTTCCAACCTCTTGTGAATCTCTATTTCAAAATCCAAAGTTTTATAGAAAAATGGATATTTTAGACGTGAATAGCCTATATGATGAATTTGTAGGTGTGGGAAAACTGATTAACAAACAAGCCTGTAGATACAAATGGATGGACATTTTTGGAGAATGGGAAATGAATTCCCACAAGTCTAAGAACCTGCTCTTGTGCTTGCAAATAAAATCATAGGTATTCCATGCTCAAATGCTTTTGTTGAGAGGATATTTAGCTTGATGTTATCATAATGGACTGACACCAGGGATATGTGTACTGTGAGCTTGAGAGGAGCAGAATGCCAAATCAATGTAAATTTTATGTATGTTGTATTCAGTTTTACCACCACATAAAGAAAAGAAGTATGTCTTAACTGCTACGGGAGTTCAAAGAAGTATTACTGGAGAAGGAAACAGAAAGAGTAAAAATATCCTACTTTATTATGAGAAATAAAGAAACAGGACATTATTTTTTGTTACTAAATACAGGCAATACCTGTTTAATTAGCCATATTCTATTTATGTTCTCCTTTTCAAAAGTCTTACATTTATGTATCTTAAAAATATACAATATAAAGTCTACAAAATTTAAATAGCCAATAAATAATTTTTTTTAAAAAAAGTTAAAATAGATTGTGGTATCAGAGAACAGAAAGAAACATGTTAAAATAATATTATATTTCCTCACACCTCATTTAATCAGTCCTACTATTAATTACTACTAGTTGCTACCACTAACTTGTTCTATATTGTTTTGTTTAAATAATATTTATGTAACAAAAAAAATATTTATGTAACAGAAAGATAAATAATGTAGAATAATATATAATTTCACATCTGCACCTATTTTTTTATGTTAAAGTAATGGCACAGATTGGTATAATTACTTATTTTATGTTTGTCTTTGTTTGTGCTGCTACAAGAAAATATCACAGACTGGGTAATTTATAAACAATAGGAATTTATTTCTCACAGTTCCGGATGCTGGGAAGTCCAAGGAGGCTGAGCTGGAAGGTTTGGTGTCTGGTGAGGGCTGCTCTCTGCTTCCAGGATGTCGCCTCTTGGAAGATGGCTGCATCCTCTGGAGGGGAGGAACACCGTGTCCTCACATGGCAGAAAGGGTGGAAGGGCAAAAAGGGGCAATCTCACTCCCTGCATCCCTTTTATCAGATGGATAATCCCATTCATGAAGGCTCTGCCCTCATGATTAAATCACCTCCTAAAGTCTCCGTCTCTTAATACTATCACATTGGCGATGAAGTTCCCACACGTGAATTTGGGGGATGTTCAGACCACAGCAATGTTATATTATTATGTCTTTTTTATCTGTTATCGCTGTGTCCCAGGTTGACTCTAAGAGCTGATCATCCCTTGAATAACTTAACAATTGTGGCAGTAAGAAGCAAAAGTAAGTCCAGTTGGAACTGGCTTCCTGATGCACCTCTGTATTTCCCTTGAGGTAGGGTTGGTGAAGAGTTTATCAAGCTGATCACACAATTTATTTTCTTCCTCCTGGCCCCACCGTGTGAGGTCTTGATTCATGTGGGTTGCATTTTTATCTCCCACTAAGCCAGAACTCTACTTTTGGTGACACAATTTAAATGTATTCTTGAATAATCTGAATGTGCACCCCTGTCCCCACAAAGACAGGAGTGAGAGAAAGGGAGTATGAAGTTAATGAAGCAAAAAAAAAAAAAAAAATCAGGTCCAGCCCGGGCAACATAGCAATACCTCTGTTTCTAAAGGGGGAAAAAAAAAAGAAGGAGAAAACTGGAAAAGTTTTAAAAGAAATTGTTTTTGGCACATAGTAAGAGGTGTGTAAACACTTGTTGAATAGATGAAAAAATGAATGAATGAATGAATGAGTAAGCCAAAAGTATGCCAAGTGTTGCTAAATTTTCTAATACAGCTAGTTATGGTAAAAAGGATTTAGAGAATACAGATTTCAAATCTTTTGTGCATTTATCACATTTCTTAGTTGACGTAAACTGATTCTACATATAGGAATATCATGTTTTGTGCTATTTTAGGCACCGGTTCCTTGCTGCGTTCAGGATATCAGAGAAATGAATTTGGCTTTGTCAGAATGTTTCCAAACAATCCAGAGACAGGAAGCCACACCCTTTCAAAACACACACTTTCGCACACATATACTTAAGCTTAGCTGGAATTTTGTATGCGTTTTAGTTTGCCCAGCCTTTATAAAAACTTTTCATTTTCATATAATATGCACTCTTTTATGGAAATATTAATCACATTTAAAATTAAACACATTTAAAATTAGAGCTTTTCATGGAAACAAAGTATATAGTCTTATATGTATCTTTCCAAAACTTGCAAGACCCACAAATAGCTACATCCCACACTGGCCTCATAGTGTCAGGAATGAACAAGACCTTCAGCTTTTAACAATTTAGATCACTGAAAGTTCTAGCTATCAAAGGTCTTAGAATTGATCCAGCCCACTCTCTCCACGTCAAGCCCCTCTCATCAGCTCCCCCGTCCATTGTGCAGATGAGGAAACTTTATTCCCAGAAGACCTTTTCCAGTTTGTTTCCATCATGTTCTTTCTGATGCCTTCACCACCTGTGTCCACACTTTGTTAACCAAAGAGAACATTATTTTCGTATTAAGTAGAGTGATAATGAACCTAATGGCTTTTCCTCAGCTCTCTGTGTTGCCCTTTCAGAAAGAGAAGGCAGGATTGTCACTAGCAGGAAGACAAAAGTGCCCCTATAAACAAAGGATCCTTGTGGTGCCTTGGTTTCTGCCCACCAACCTTAAGCTCAACTACAAGTTTTCATTTGTCCCTCACAAGTTTAGTTTTACAAATTACAAAGCTGCTGGCCACCAATTTTTCATAGCTTTTAAAGTCCATTCCTCTCCAATACTGTATTTAATGATCTTTTTGTGTCAGTAAACCTTACTGAAAAATGTTAATTCCAAACCCATATCCCAAAAAGGCATTTGCAACATTTATTAAATAATAGCCTGCTATGCAAAATATTATAAAATATCATCATTTAATCATAAGATTCTTGTGCTTAAAAACTGTATTTATAAGAAATTTTACTGAACCTTTAAAAATATAAATGAAGAAGTTGGATAAATTAGCATGTAAATGTGGGTGGCATTTGTGTGAACAGTAATTCTAATGTACTGAAAATAGCTATGTTCATCAAAAATTAAAGTATCAATTAACTGAAAAATATTTTCCAAGTAAATAGCTACTATTATGGAGAAATATTTAACTATCTTGAATTTTTCTTTTACAAGTACAGTATTTGGCTAATAATACTAAGATTAGCTACACAGTCCTGAAGTATTATTTTAAATTATGTGATTCTGTGAAATTGATCAGTCATAGTTTACTTGAAATTTTTATAGTAAAAATGTTTTAATATTTTCTTTTAGTGAGAATTACCTCTGCTAGAATGTCCATATGCACCTCAGTGGCTTGTATATAGTTTTGTGTGTGTGGCACTATCAATACTCCCTAATTAATCCTTATACATAGATCCAGTATTGGCAAGTGAAAACATGTGGTAAGGAGGAAACATGATTTGTTCTCAGAGTATATAGGGTAGAATCTGCTCTGCTGAATTGTGTGCCAGTCAAGTTCATGTGTGCTAGGATGGCCCAGTGTGGCCCTTAGGGGAGGGAAGGCTAGCTAGCCTCTCCCAGGGATTGATGCTGTCCCCATGCACTGGCTACTTGGGTTGCAGAATTGTGTCGGGGGGAAAGGCAGGGCCATCTGCCAGCAATCTCAGAGATAGTTTCTGTAGAGTCTGGTCATAGTTGACCAGAGGTAGAGCTAGGCCTTTTTAGTCCTCCAAGGAAAAAATGTTCTACGCAGTTTATCTTCTCATACCTGCCTCTGTCAATGAATTAACTACTTGGTTTTACAGCACTTCTTATATACAAAAGGAGGTATTCTACCTAAGCCTTCCATTGCCTTTAGAGAAGTTTTCATATATACCACTTTCTAGTGACATGGAATTCCCATTGACATCCTTATTGAGTGCATGCCGTGTACCCCACAGGGCTAAGAAGCTAGTCTTTTGCATATGTGTATATATGTGTATATAGTATTTCTGTAGGTTTAACCTTATGTATCAGATAGTCATTGCTGTGTGACAAACTGCCTCAATACTTAGCATCTTAAAAAATAATCACAACTCTATGGGCTGGCAAATTGGGTTCAGATCAGCTAGACTTGCATGGGCTCACTCCTGCAGATGTAGTCAGTTTGTGGCTTGGCTGGGACTATGTGGTCTAGAATTCCCTCACTCATATGTCTAGAGATTGGCAGACTGTCAACCAGGGCATCTCATTTCTTTTCCATGTGACCTCCCCAGCAGGCTAGTCTGAGCTTCTCCTGTGGTTGTCTCAAGGTTCTCAGCAGCAAGAGAGCAAGCCCCAGTGCCCAGGTGCTTTGCAAGACTCTGCCCCTGTTATGTTTACTCTTTACCTAAAGCAGGTCACACCGCTGCCCAGATTCAAGGGATGGAAAAAAAGATTCCACTTCTTGATGGGAAAACCTGTCATGGCATATCCAAACAGGGATGGGACCAATTTGGGACAATCATTTACAATCTGCCTATCTTAGCTGACCGAAATATTTCTGTTTTTATGTCTTTGTTGATTTTCATGATAAAAAATCGTCAAGTATACACCAATGTTCAAATATACCCTAAAGCAGAAAGAATAATACAGTAAACCTCCCATATGCCCTTCACCTGAATTTACCAATGTTCAGTATTTTGCTACATTTGCCTCCTCTATTTTTTAATTTTTCTTTGTTAAAGTATTTTAAAATCCTAAACATGCTGTTTCAACTCTATATATTTCAATATGCGTCTCCTAAAAAGGGGTCCCTCCTTGTGTATCCGCAATGCCATTATCAACATCTTGGCATCATCCAACACTCAGTCCATAATCAAATTTCCCCAGTTGTCTTAAAGTGTCTTTTTACAGTGAGTAGACTTGAAAAGAAATCCACATAAGGCCCACCAGAGTCCGTCCTTGCTTTTCTCTTCTTTTTTTCTACTGACTTATTTTGAAAACTGGTTGCTCTTCCCTGTATGAAACCTGCCACATTTGTCTGTTTGCTTCCTTGCGGAGTCCTTTAACTTGCACCTTCATTCTCTGTATTTGTCTTTACAAGTTACTGCTATAAGCTGGATTTCACTCAGCTTCCACTTTTTGGCAGGAATCCTTCATAAATGGTACTGTGCGCTTTCAATTGCCTCACGTGGGAGGCATAAATGTTTGCTTGTCTTAATTTTTAGTGATGCTAAGATTGGTCCTTTGATCCAGTGATGACCATTGCCTGAATCTGTTATTTCATTAAGTGTTACGAGGTGATGATTTTCTAATTCTGTCATTCCTTACAGATGTGTTAGCTGCAGTTCTATGAGGAACTTTCCCTCATCAAATTAGAGTTATTTGATTATCGGAAATAAAGTTCGTATAAAATACATTCTTTCCTTTTAATTGTCAGCTTACAGAGTAAGGAGTTGTTGCCCAAGTTTTATCCAGGGGTGTTCATTAAGTTATCATCTGTTTGCAGGGCTCTTTTGCTTTCTTGCTCTTTATTTTATTATTGTGAATTCATGGACTTTAGATATTCATTGTGTTTCAGTCAGTTGCATTCTTTGTCTTCTTTCTTTCTTTCCGGAAGGTCAAATTGTGTCATCTTTGGCCAGTGGGAGCTACTTGTTGTTGACTTCTGTATCCTTTTGAATGGTTGTTCTTTGAGAACCTCCTTGTTTTTTGGTACAAAATATCCCAAGATTATCTTGTATATTCCTTCCTGGGACCTGTAATCAGCCATTCCTGGTTGGAGATTATAATGTGGACATTAAAAGTGCTCATTGCTATTGAGTTTTCATTATTTCTAGTCCTTTTC
>RJWJ010029491.1:0-20509 GCA_004363605.1 Indri indri
TCCAAACACAGCCACAGTCTGAGGTCCTGGGGGTGGGGGCTTCAACATATGGATTTGGGGGGGGGACGCAACTCAATCTGCTTTGGGGTGGGGGCTAACGGGTCTTTCTGTCTCCAGACCCAAGCACCAGCTCCTCTTGTCAACCACACCCCCTCAACTTACCTGATCCACTCTAACCTCCAACAAATCCGGCTGCTCACAGAGACCAACCAAAGCCAAATGCATCTCCAGCCAATCCTCTTCTGGGGTAAAGAAAGAAATGGAAGTTGGTCAACCTCTCGGGCCCCAGTTTCTTCCTCATGGCCATGATTCAGGGAGGAGGACCAGCACTCTACAGGGCCAGCTGTATCAGATTCCTACCGCCCTCAGAGTCACCTCTGAGGTTTCTATCTTTTTGAGACAGAGTCTGGCCTGTCACCCGGGCTAGAGTCTCGTGGCATCATCATAACTCACAGCAACCTCCAACTCCTGGGCTCAAGCAATCCTCCTGCCTCAGCCTCCCGAGTAGCTGGGACTACGGGTGCACGCCACGATGCTCGGCTAATTTTTTTCTATATTTAATAGAAATGGAATCTCGCTCTTGCTGAGGCTGGTCTCCAACTCCTGACCTGAAGCGATCCTCCTGCCTTGGCCTCCCAGTCAAGTGAGACCTCAGGATCAAAGCTCCCCCACTCTCCCCCATTCCCACAACCTCCCCCAAACAGTACTTCTGAGGCCACCAGCTCCCATTGTCCCCAGCACCACTTAAAATTCCTAAACACTCAAGACATTCCCTGAGGAGGGCTCAGTATGTTTAGGTCACCTACAGAAGCATACCCAAGGCTCTTGGCACTCTACTCCCTGCAACATGGGATTTCCTCAAAGGATGGAATCCCCACCTACCCGTGCCAAACCTCCATGCAGGGCTACTTCTAGACTCTGTTTCCTGCCTACGCCACCTGTTCCAGGCCTCGGGCAGGCCTTCTCCACCCATGTGATGGTGGCTTAGCAGGGAACCCCAGCTGGGAGGCCCTCATCCATCAAAGCCCCTCTAGAGTAACAGGGCAAAGAGAGAATCCACTACCAAAGCCCAAGAATTTACCCCACATAGATGCGTCAGCCCACTGAATGTCAACAAACTAAATTTGCCAATTAAAAGACAACGGTTTGTTCTCTACATAGAATTCCCAGCACAATTTCTGGAGATTCCAACTGCATCCATTTAGGGGGTGGGACTCCTGGCTCTAGAGTTTCCAAAAAGCACCTCCACCCTACCCTGCTCCCTGATTTCGGGAGCCTGTAATTCCGTGAATTTAGGGTGGGATCTCTGACACAGTTTTCAACACACACCAGAGTATCCCGGGCACCTCACCACGTAATACAAAGTCTGGGGGCTGAGGGCCCAGCTGACCTAGATCACAGGTAAGGTCCCCTCCCCCACACACCTAAGGGTATTTAATAGAAGTCCAGCGTCCAGAATAGAGATTGCAAACGCTTGAAATGGCATCTTGATTGCTTCGTTGTTCTGGACAAACCCCAAGACCCTTCCAGAAAGGAAGAAAAGGAACTCCCAGCCTAACCGGGATTAACCAGCATCTCCTCAGCCCCGGCCCCCCCAGGAGCCCACCCCGGAAAACGAGTTTTCAGCACAATTGCCCAGAACCGGGAAGATAAGCGGATTAAGGGGCAGGGCGCACACCGCGGAGCCCGCCTGTCCGTAGGCGGAGTCCCCTGCACTCGCGGCCCGGCGCGCAACGCGGGGCAAAGTCCGGCGCCCCGGCCAGCGCTCGGCCATGCGATCCACGGCCCGGAGGGGAGCGCGCGGGCCCCCGGGACGCGCCGCGCCCGCCGCCAGGTGCGCGGGACCCCCGGGCGCGGCCCCCACACGGGCCTGGGGTTGGGAGCGCGGGGCGGCGGGGCGGGCGCCCGAGGGCACCGGGGAGGCAAGTCCGGGGCGAGCGCGCGCCCCCCGGAAGGCGCGGCCTTGGATTCGCCCGCGCGTAGCGGGAGGCGCGTTCCCGGCCCGGGACGGACGCGAGGGGCGGCTGGAGGAGACAGAAGCGGAGGGAAAGCGGCAGAGAGGAGGGAAAGAGAAGGAAGAAGGGAGGGAAGCGGAGGGAGGGGGCAAGGGGGCC
Organism: Indri indri; assembly: GCA_004363605.1. Lineage (NCBI taxonomy): Eukaryota > Metazoa > Chordata > Mammalia > Primates > Indriidae > Indri > Indri indri. Next base: position 2,115 of record RJWJ010029491.1, read on the forward strand.
CGAGGGGAGGGAGCGGAAAGCGCGCCTTGCGAGCCGGGGTACGGCGCGGCGGTGACCGCCCCAGACCGCGCTCTAGGGCTCGCCCCGCCGCGTCCCCGGGCTCCGTAACCCCGCCCGGCTCGGCTGTGACAACGCCCCGTTCTCTAACGCCCGCCCCGTTCCGTCCCCACCTCCCCGCCAAGAGCGCCCCGCCCCGCGCACAAGGCCCCTGTCCCCAGAGGACGGCCGTGTCCCCGCCCCTCTCACTCTACGACACGCCCCGTCCCGCCCCCAGCCCTGTCGCCCCTCCCGGTCCCTGCACGGCCTTGTTCCCCTGTACTCTTTAAGACACGCCCCATCGCTCCCCCCGGCTATACCTGGACCCCCAGGAGCGGTGCCCTGGAGGCATCCCCAGGCTCCCAACGGCCTTGGCACCGGGGCGCATCGGGGAACCGGCCGGCTCGGGCGCGGGGACCTGCCGGGGGCTCAGGACTCGGGATCAGGCCCACTGAGGCCCCGCGGCCCTGCTGCGTCCGGGGCGGGGAGAGCCCAGGACCGCCCAGGCCGCGCGAATCCCTTTTGCGCAAGAGGCTAGTGCGCGCCCGGCCCTCCTGGGCCTCAGCCCCTTTTCAGCCCGCCTCTCAGATCTTTGCAGTAACCGTTTTGCCAGACCGGCTGCGCTGTAGCTCGCTGTACCGCTGTACTGCCTGGGGATACTTCTAATCCAATGTTTATCCTTTTAAATGTAAGTCGCCCCTCTGATCAGACCGTCCCCGGGCTCCGTGGACATTTGGCGACAGGCGCGGGCGGGCCATGGTCAGCGCCCCCCGCCCGGGGGCCCCTTGGCCACGGGGAAAAGGAAGGCACCAGGCCCTGATCGCAAACGCTTAGCGTTTTGGCCTTGCCCTGTACTGAGAATGCAACTAAAGCAACAGCAATACAAGAGTGGGGATTAATTCAGTGCCAGAAACCAAACCCTCACAGACCATGACTTTCAAAACAAAAGACAGCCTGTTCAGGTTTGCTGCGATGTGTTTTATCATGTAAGCAGTTGGTACAATAGGCATCTTAAAATAGATGCACTCACTAACTACATGTGTTTTCGTTTTTATTTTTATTTTTTTAGAGACAGAGTCTCGCTCTGTCACCCAGCCAGCAGTGCAGTGGTGTCATCATGGCTCACTGCAGCCTGGAACTCCTGGGCTCAAGCAATCCTCCTGCCTCAGCCTCCCGAGTAGCTGGGACTACAGGCCCAACTTCACCATGCCCAGCTAGTTTTTGTTTGTTTTATTTTTTGTAGAGACGGGGTCTTGCTATGTTGCCCAGGCTTGTCTGGAACTCCTGGCCTCAAGAGATCCTCCCACCTCAGCCTAACAATGAGCTGGGATTACAGCCGTGAGCCACCACACCAACCCACTAATTACATCTTAATTTAGTGACAAGACATAAGCCTCCCCAGCAAGGCGGTTCAGGTCAAAAGACAAAATTACGACAAATTTAAGGATGGAATGGGCTTTAATTTGTGATTCCAGAATCCGGCAACTGCTTGTGCTATAAAAATAAGAATGAGTGTTCCCCTGAGCTGAGAAGAGGAGTTTGGCTTTGCAGACAGGAAACGGCTCAAGAAAGCAGAAATAAAGAATAAAAAAGCAGATTGTTCATTTCAAAGTCACCTTTCTCATAGGGTCAAAGCAGAAGGGACTCTCTTATGCCAGCTTAGTAAACCAGACCCGTTCTGGTCAGTCGCTGTGAATCTCCCACTGTTTGGAAAACAGCCCCTTTCGGAGTTCAGCTCAATGGTGCAAATTCGCACAAGTGACTCCATTCTAGTCTGGTCTGGTCTGCAGGTCCTTGTTGCAGGGGCTCAGGCCAAAGCAATGCCCTCCCCCAAAATCTTGTTTAACATTTTAATTTCCTGGTAAGAACTGTGCCTTCCCGTCCCAGCGACTTGGCTGGAAATGCCCGTTTTCTGTGCCAAATCCTACGGGTTCATTTCTGCTTTCCGTTTTTTCCTCCAGGGACTCTTTGGCAGTTCTGCTGTGTGTACGTTTGCTGCTGGGGATGTGTGAACTTCCAGCGGCAGCGGCGGCAGCGAACACCTTTAAACCAAATATTCTACTGATAATGGCGGATGACCTGGGCATTGGAGACCTTGGTTGCTACGGGAACAAGACACTGAGGTACCGTTCGCTGTTGTTATGGGTGCCGTGTGTGCACGTGCTTGTGACCGAAGGGTCCATTTCAAACCTGCCTGTAGAAATTAGGAAAATTCCTTCGTGCCTCAGAACTTGACACCAAAAAACATCATGTTCCAGCAGGATAACAGGGTCTTAAACTTTTCAAACAACATGGAACTGTGGAGAGTGGGTGGGTGTATTCGTTTCCAAGGGCTGCCCTGATAAATGACCACGACAGGAATGTGTCTTCTCCCAGTGCCGGAGCCCAGGAGTCTGAGACGCAGGTGTCTGAGGGCCGCGCTCCCTCCGCAGGCTCCAGGGGAGGCTCCTTCCTGCCTCTTCCGGCTCCTGGGGGCTCCAGGTGTCCCTGGGCTTGTGGCCGCGTCACTCCAGTCTCTGCCTCCATCTCCACGTGGCTTCTCCTCTGTGTCTGTGTCTCCTCTGCTGTCTCTTAGGAGGACCCTGTCATTGGGTTTAGGGACCACCCTAATCCAGGATGGTCTTATCTCAGGAGACAGACTTAATAACATCTCCAAAGACCCTAATTTCAAATGAGGTCCCATTCTCAGGTTCCAGGAGTTAGCACGTCACAGATCTGTTTGGGGACCACCATCTAGCCCCCTGCATCAGGGACATGCAGACACAGAGCACGTAACCCTCTGTGTCAGCTTAGCAGCAGAACACTTGAGCGGTGGGCACATGTTTTTGCAACAGGAGAAAAGGTAAGAAAGGTCCCCATTCCATTTTGTGGGCTTTTCTCTTAGGAAGACCGCCCCCAAATCAAGGCTATGTCTGCCTCCCAGTAGCTGCCACTCTGTGGACCAGTCTGCACAGAGCGGGGCCTCGCTCCCTGTGTGATGCGCACAGCAACACGTGCAGAAATCCGCCCTGTACCCAGGGATCCCCCTCCCGACACCCTGAGCAGTTCCAGTTACAATTCACAGAACACAGGACTCGCCTGTTTAAAGTGTACTGGTCAGTAGCTTTTAATACATTCACGGAGTCGTGCACCTATCACCACGAAACACTGCCAAACATTTCCACACCTTCAATAGAAATGTGTACCCCCTTAGCTATTACTGGCTGTCATGGACTCCATCGTGCTGTACAAATTCACGTTGAAGTCCTAACTCCCAGGACCTCAGACTGTGGCTGTATTTGGAGACAGGATCTTTGAAGAGGGGTCTCTGGGAAGCTGGGCCCCAGGAAGCGCAGGGTCTGCAAGCTGCAGCTTTGGAAGCAAAAGCGTGAGGGGCCCCTCTGGGACCTAGAGTCTAGGTCATTAAATATGAGAAAAGCAATCTTAGGGGAAAGGGTGTTGCCCTTACGTGTGGGGCTGCCATGTGCAGAAACTGGACAGATGGTTGAGAACCATTGGGAAGTCTGTGGTCCACACAGACAGACTCCCGGTGTCCAAGACGCTTGTGCCCAAACCCCCAGAATGGCTGTGTAAGGGAAGTATTTAAGTCGCAGGGATTGGGCGTCACCCTGCTTTGGCTTTGACGGGCTGCGTAACCTGAGACAGATGCCAAAACCTTCCAGCGTTACTTGTCTCCTTGTAAATTGGGTGATGACTTCACTGGCTAAGAAATTATCAGGACAAAATATAACTCAGGGTATCCGGAAGGTCTTCACGTAGCTTTCCTTGTTGATGGCTTCACCAGGATAAGTCCTACAAAGTTAAACATCTTTTGAACATTTCTTCCTGTCTCTTTGTTTTACACCAAGATGGTTTGAGGATATCAAAGGATACATTTTTTTTTAATCTTTCTTCCCCCTCACCCCCTGGGGCAACATTTGCCATCTTCCACCAATGGGACTGACACACACACACACACACACACACACATTAGAATTCAAAATGTATTCTTCAACATTTGCAGAACCATTTAAGTTTACAAAGAAAAGTTTGTGCCGACACAACATCGTTAGGGAGTGTGTAGCATTTATCCGCCTGAAGTTATCAGAGTAGAAAATTCACACTAGCGCTTTGGGACACCTCCGGGCTCAATGGCATCATCGTTCAGTGGATCTACCTACCACCTCTTCGCCATCCATCTTAGTTCTCTGTCCACAAAACCCGTGAACGGTAGCCTTCCAGGAATCCTAGTATCCCCACTCACCAGCGGTCTTGACCACAGGACATTAGAAAGTGGTTTTTAAATGAAAATGGCACAAACGGCATCATGACAGGTGGACGTCCGCACCTCTCAAGGAAACCCCGGGTCACTTCTGCGTCCTGGTCCTGCAACCTTGGAGCTCCACCCCTCGGTGCTCTCCCCTGGGGTCCTGTTCTGTGCTCACGGACCACCCTCAACTCTCAGCGGTGCCCCCCACCAACACCGGCGACTCAGCAAGGAGGGCCACCCCCTCGCTACCCTGCAGAGATACCTTCGGCCACTGGGCCATTAGCCTTTGGCCCACCTGCCCTCTGACTCTCGCATTTTCTCTCTGCTGGTTAAGCTGTCCCCGGAGAAGTGTGGAGTTGTGGGCAGGAAAGGGCAAATCTTCAATTCCATTAGGAAGACCACTTCCCCAGCTTGCAAGCTACCTGCTGACCTCACAAAGGGGCAGCAAAGCTCCAAAGGGTGCAATTTAAGCGGGCGAGCAGGCTAGCCCAGGCAGACAGCAAGACTCGGGGCATCCGAGCAGATGGGCTGCAACTCACAGCACAGCGAACAGCAGACACATCAACCTTGAGTGCTGGTCCCCGGCCACCAAGACCCACAGGATGACGCGGTGAACTTAGCTAGCGGATATGCGTGCCGTGGGTTTTGCTGCAGCCAAGGACCTCAGACAAGGGCTCAGCACCTTTCGTAGCAGGTAGCACGCAAGGCGGTCCCCTGGCCTGGGAGCAAGCAGCTGTCTGTGAGTCACACTGTGGTCACTGTGACATATTAAATCACCTATCTACTTGGCTGCAGAAGCAGCTCAGGGCCAGAGGACCCTTTGGTTTGGTGCCATTAGCAATGCTTTGTGTCATTCTCTCAAGAAGGGTAGTTCCTGTTGTCTCACTGTGAGGTAGCATTTCTCACACTCAGCACGGTTGGCGTGTGGGCTGGATGGCTCCTTGCTGTGTTGCTCTGCTGTGAACCGTGGGATGTTAGGCAGGGTCCCTGGGCTCCACCCACGAGATGCCAGCGGCATCCCCTCACTCACACAGCTGTGACACCAGTAATGTCTGCAGACATTGCCAAGTGTCTCCAAAGCTTCCCTCAGTGGAGAACCACTGCAATACATAACAGAGTGATTTTCTAAAGCATTGCTCCAAAATAGAATGTGTTGCTGCATTTCCCATTAACCAGACACCTGGCGGCCTCTTTCCGGGGTTGCTCTAAGGAGGGTTTCCTTGTAGGATCGGGGATTGAGTCAGCTACCTTTGGGGTTCCTACTTGTAATGAGAGTTCTGACTCCGCTTTTTCATGTCTGGCTGCTGAAAGGTCTTAGGGCTCCTTCCTCCCTAATCCTTTGTGTTCCACGTCTGGATGAGCTGATGAAGAATCCAGGTGCTGATGGCAGATTCAGACCACAAAAACCCCTGCCCTTGCACGGGAACACTCATCCCAGCCCCATGCCTTCGAAACAATAAAAAACAAAAGAAAACTTTATTTTCCTTATACCATTTCAGACTAGCTTGGGAGGACTCCCCTGTTCTCCCCAGATAGACGAGCTAGATAGATACATAGATGTATGCGAGCCATACATCCTGTCCTGCACTTTTCGTGCGTGTGCATGACATCATCCATCTCCACATCCAACCCAAACTCCAGGTAGGGGTCCAACTGCCTCTACAAGTAGCTGTCAAATGCCATGAAGTCCCTGTAGTAAGACAAATGCAATCTGTGCCGATGCCTTTAAATTCAGAGATCTGCTTACGTTGAGTGCACACCTCCTTTCTGACAGTGGCATTTGTGTGGTTTTCTCAGGACCCCAAATATCGACCGCCTCGCAGAGGAAGGCGTGAGGCTCACCCAGCACTTGGCAGCCGCCCCGCTCTGCACACCGAGCCGTGCCGCCTTCCTCACGGGGAGACATTCCCTCAGATCAGGTTGGTGTCACAGGGACGTCAGAGAAAAGGACATGTCTGTGTCCTCTCGCTTTATTGTCTCTGATAATTGGGTCCCCATGGTTGAGATACAGGGAAAAGCAGTAAGAACATAATCTGCACTTTTGTCATCTTCCTTGAATTTATGTAAAGAATATTACAGTATGTACAGACACACAAAAGTTGTGATTATTGGGAATCCACAGGACTGGGACTCTCCAGGGGTATCTGATTGTGTCTGCCATTTTGTTTTTCTGTCGAATATTTGACTTGATATTGAGGTGAAGTCCTAAGTTCATGTGGGCTCTGGGTGGGTGCAGTCAGCTGAAAAATGCTTCCCAAAGGTGTCCACCTCCTAATGACTGGAACCTGCGACTGTGGGACCTTAGGTGGCAAAAGGGACTTTGCAGATGTGATTAAGGTGATGATCTTGAGATAGAGAGATTTTCCGGGGTTATCCAGGTGGGTCAGATGTAATGCCAAGGGTCCTTCCAACACTGAGGCAGGAGGGTCATAGTTTGAAAAGGTCACATGAGTACAGAAATGAGAGTTTGGCCTGATGCCAGGGAGAGTCATGAACCAAGGAATGCAGGGAACCTCTGAAAGTAATGATAGATGGCAGATAGATGAGATACATGGATGGATGGATGGATGGATGGGTGGATGGTTGGATGGATGGGTGGATGGATGGATAGATGGATGGATAGTTGGATGGATGGATAGATGGACTAGATGGATGGATGGATGGATAGTTGGATGGATAGATGGATGGATAGATAGGTGGACTAGATGGATGGATGGATAGATGGATGGATGGATAGTTGGATGGATAGATAGATGGATAGATGGATGGATAGATAGGTGGACTAGATGGATGGATGGATAGATGGATGAATGGGTAGAAGGATGGATGGATGGATAGATGGATGAATGGATGGGTAGATGGATGGATGGATAGTTGGATGGATGAATAGATAGATGGAAGGATGGATAGATGGATGGATAGATAGATGGACTAGATGGATGGATAGATAGATGGACTAGATGGATGGATGGATGGATGGATGGATGGATGGATAGTTGGATGGATAGATGGATAGATGGATGGATGAATGGGTAGAAGGATGGATGGATAGACGGATGGATGGATGGATAGTTGGATGGATAGATGGATAGATGGATGGATGGATGGGTAGATGGATGGATGGATAGGTAGATAGATGGATGGATGGATGGATGGATAGATGGATAGATAGGCAGATGGGATGGATGGATGGATAGATCAATAGATGGAATGGATGGATAGATGGATGGATAGATAGATGGACTAGATGGATGGATGGATAGATGGATGGATGGATAGTTGGATAGATGGATGGATAGCTAGATGGATAGATGGATAGATGGATGGATGGGTAGATGGATGGATGGATGGATAGATGGATAGATAGGCAGATGGGATGGATGGATGGATAGATCAATAGATGGAATGGATGGATAGACAGATGGGTGAAATAGATGGAATAGATGGATGGTTGGATAGATAGATGATACATAGGTAGATAGATGATACATAGAGTTTCTTATGGTAAGACAGGGTGTCTCCACTTTGATCCTATGGACATTTGAGGCTGGATTATTCTGTGTGGTGGGGCATCCTGGGCACTACAGCAATTAATAGCATCCGTGGTCTCCAGCCACCAGACACCAGCAGGACCCACATGTCACCTTCCCTGAGTCATACCAACCAAGAATGTTTCCAGGCATTGCCCAGTGTCTCATGGAGGGACAGAATCACTCTGGTTGGGGACCACGGCTCTAGCAAAAGTCCAGTACTTCTTGCTCTGTTCTTCGCTCACAGGCATGGAGGCCAGCAATGGCTACCGGGTCCTTCTGTGGAACGCGGGCTCGGGTGGGCTCCCTGAGAACGAAACCACATTTGCAAGAGTCCTGCAGCAGCAAGGCTATGCGACAGGCCTCATAGGTGAGGTGACACGCGATACCCATATCTTCCGACAGGTGGGAAGATCAGTATCCAAAAGAACTCATTTTCCTTCATAGGAAAAAAAAAAGTCTGTGTCCTTCTCTGAATCTGAAGTTGGTGCCTGGCCACCTGATTCCTCTTAAATTGTCCCCAGTTTTGGAGTTTTTTTAAAAACTTGAAAATCCTAGGAGATCACCCTCTTTCCTTCTCTGGACATGTCAATCTTCTTGTCCCCTTGTATCAGAACGTTCTTCGGAGATTACCTTTCTCTAAATGGTCGCCCGCCACCTCAAAACCCTCAGAGTTGATAAATGCTGCCTTCCTTTACAGGAGAAGCCCAGGCAGGGTCAGCAGCTCCTTTCTTACAAGAAAGGGCATGTCAAGGGTCCCCAAGTCCACCCTCAGCTTCGACAGTTTGCTAGCAGGACTCAGCATATGGTTGTACTCATGGCTGATTGATGAATATTACAGACACAGGACCAAAACCGAAATCAGCTGTGGGCCAAAGTTCATGGGGTGAAATCTCCCCGTGGCCAGCAAAGTCACACGGGATACACCAAATTCCTACAGAAATTAGTTTCGACAACACGTGAAATGCTGCCGATCAGAGAAGGTTCTTGGAGATTCGGCACCCAGCGTTGCAACGGGGGCTGGTCACGTAGGCACCCACTGCATGACACCTACCAAAATTCTAGACCCCAGGAGTAATGCATAAACCATGCTGTTTTTGCACGTGGTTTAGGCAGTGGGTGTGAATCCCTCTTTGGAGAGCCACTCTCAGACACCAGCTGCAGGAGAACTCTGCAAGCCGGTCTTCGTGAGGAGAGCCGTCTGAGGCCCGTGGGGTTAGGTCCTTTCTGAACCCTCAAATCCAGTGTCCCGTTCCTAGGGTACTGCCACACCCTACTTGGCCAAGGCTTTGTCAAGGACATTATACACACCTACCCACTTACCTGCATTTCTATTTTTAATCCTGAGACAGAGAGCAAGCCTTCTTAGGCACCCGAATAGACTGGAATGTTCCATGGGCAGCTCAGGACTGTTGGTTGTGCCAGCGTGCTTGACACTGTAGACACTTGTAGAATATCAAGTAGCTGCCTATTAAGTAAATACACACACACGCACACATATATTTATAGGTAAGTGACATTCTGTAAGGTATTTAACAGCAGAACCGTCTAGGGTGGCAAACTTGTAAGACAGATACCCCAGAAAGCCTTCAACCTTTAATGACTCAACCACAGCTGTGTCATGGCTGTGTTCATTGCTCTAGTATCAGATACATCCATTGGGCCAATTGCAGTGGATCACACCTGTAATCCCAGAACTCTGGGACGCTGAGCTGGGAGGATCGTTTGAGCTCAGGAGTTCGAGACCAGCCTGACCAATACAGTGAGACCCTATCTGTACAAAAAATAGAAAAATTAGCTGGGCATGGTGGTGCACGCCTGTAGTCCCAGCTACTCGGGAGGCTGAGGCAGGAGGATCACCGGAGCCCAGGAGTTTGAGGTTGCTGTGAGCTAGGATGACGCCACAGCACTCTAGCCTGGCCAACAGAGTGAGATTCTATCTCAAAAAAGAAAAAAAAATACATCCATCATCTTTTCTATTTCCTATTTTGCCGTTTGTACATTTTCCTTTTCATTTCAACATCCAAATGATTCCAAGGTTATCTGCCTAACACAGAGTGTCCCCCACGCGTGTTTTTACTTAGCCGTTTTACTTTTATTTCAGGAAAGTGGCACCAGGGTGTGAACTGTGCCTCCCGCGAGGATCACTGCCACCATCCGCTGAGCCACGGGTTCGACTACTTCTACGGCATGCCCTTCACGCTCATAGATGACTGTGACCCCGGCAGGCCTTCGTGCCTGGATACCGCCTTCAGGGCCAAGCTGGGGCGTTACACCCAGGTCATGGCCTTGGGGGTGCTGACCGTGGCCGCCGCCAAGACCTGCGGGCTCATCTTGCTCTCCCGCAAAGTGGTCGCGGGCATGGCCGGACTCACGCTCCTGTTCTTCCTGTCTTGGTATGCCAGCTTCGGCTTTGTGCGGCGCTGGAATTGCATCCTGATGAGGAACCACGATGTCACGGAGCAGCCCATGATTCTAGAAAGGGCGGCGGGTCTTGTGCTAAAGGAAGCCGTTTCCTACATCGAAAGGTAACATGACAATCATGTTCTCAAGAGGTGGTGACTTCTCAGAGCATCTGAGTGTCTTGGAATCTGGGATCCCGTACGCTGACCCTACGGGGAGATGAGTTTGCAGAAATCCCACCTTTTCAAAGGGGAGGGTTTCCCACACTAGCCTGTGTGGTTGATGTCTTGTCACGGCTCAAATAGCCTCAAAATAGACACCGGTGTGTCCTGTACAGCAGCCGTCCCCAACCTTTTTGACACCAGGGACTGTTTTCATAGAAGACAATTTTTCCACCAACCAGAGGCGGGTGGATGGTTTGGGGATGATTCAAATGCATTACATTTATTGTGCACTTTATTTCTATTATTATTACATTGTAACGTATAATGAAATAATTATACAACTCACCGTAGGTTGGGAACCATTGATGCACATTATAGTTTCTTTTGGACAGTTTTATTTATTGTTTGTACCAATTTATGGACTGCATGTGAAATTTTGTGACATGTGTCTAATGCATAGTGATCTAGCCAGGGTATTTAGGGGTGTCCATCACCCGAGGACAACCTACTTTGGCTAAGTGTAGCCACTCTACTCTGCTACCAAACAGTGAATTTTTTTTAAGGAGTTTATTTTAAATCCAACGTTTCTGGGGGTTTTTCAGCAGGAAGATTTTTAGGTTACATAGTTCATAATATTTGTAGATAGCCCTCATTCATTCTTTCTTTCTTTCTCTCTTTCTTTCTTTTCTTTCTTTCTTCTTTCTTCCTTTCTTTTTCTCTTTCTCTCTCTCTCTTTCCTTTCTTTCCTTTTCTTCTTTTTGTTCTTTTTTCTTGAGACAGAGTCTCAGTCTGTCACCCTGGCTAGAGTGCAGTGGCGTCATCATAGCTCACTGCAGCCTCCAACTCCTGGGTTCAAGCGATCCTCCTGCCTCAGCCTCCCGGAATGCTGGGACTATGGGTGTGCCACCACCACGCCCAGCCCTGAGTTTATCCCTTCCACCTTGCTGTATGTTTGCCCCCTTAAACCACTACTCTCCATCCTCCCCCATCCCCTCACCCTTCCGAGCGAGTCTCTGTTGTCTGTTTCTACTCTACCTCCATGAGATCCAATCTCTTAGCTCCTATGTGTAAGCGAGAGCATGCGATATCTGTCTTTCTGTGCCTGACTTATTTCACTGAACATAACGCCCTTCTGTTCCATCTGTGGCACTGTGAATGACATCATTGCATTCTTTTTATGGCTGAATAGTATCCACTCTGTGCAGAGACTGTGCTTTCTTTATCCCTGTCAATGGATGCTTACGTTGCTGCCGTATCCCTGCCGTCATGAACAGCTCTGCCCTGCACGTGTGCGTGCTGGTCTCCCTGTGATACGTCGTGTGTCCCGTACCTGGTAAAGGAGGCTTTCTTCTTTCAGACATAAGCACGAGCCGTTTCTCCTGTTCGTGTCCTTGCTACACGTCCACACCCCCCTCGTCACCACAAAAGCGTTCCTTGGGAAGAGCCAGCATGGCTTGTACGGTGACAACGTGGAGGAGATGGACTGGCTTGTAGGTGAGTCAGGGCGTGACATGGCCTTGCCTTACCTAGCCCTGGGCCTCAGCACCGAAAGCGTGCTTCTTTTTTTCATTTTTTATTTTACTTTTTGGAGGCAGGGTATCCATCTGTCACCCAGGCTAGAGTGCAGTGGCATCATTATAGCCCCCTGCAGCCGCAAACTCCTGGGCTCAAGTGAGCCTCCTGCCTCAGCCTCCCCAGCCACCATGCCCAGCTAATTTTTCTTATTTTTACTAGAGATGGGATCTTGCTATGTTGTCCAGGCTGGTCTGGAACTCCTGACCTCAAGCAGTCCTCCCGCCTGGGTCTCTCAGAGTGCTGAGATTACAGGTGTGAGCCACTGTGCCCAGCCCTGATGTAGCATATTTAAAAGCAAGTCCATCAACAATCTATTAGTTTTTGTACTTATTCTGGGTGTTTTTTTTGTTTGTTTGTTTTTTTGTATTGGTGGTATCTTGTAAGCAGCCCTGTGGTCTCACAACAGTTACCTACATCCCAACGCTTTGGGATTACATTCATAACCGCGGTCTGGTCCCTTTTGGTAGCTTCCTAGCAAAAGGTGACTTATACAGAAAAGGGGAAGTGTATCGAACCAGCAGATGCTGCTCTGTAAACGTTCTCCTGACACTTTCCATTTTTTTGCAAAGGTGAGATTCTTAACGCCATAGAAGAGAACGGTTTGAAGAACACGACCTTCACGTATTTCACGTCCGACCACGGAGGGCATTTGGAGGCGAGAGATGAACACGGCAGCCAGCTGGGGGGATGGAATGGAATATACAGAGGTGAGACCAGCAGGTGTCAGGGACAGATGTGTGTTTGCCTGAATGACTCCCACCCATGGAGGTCGCAGTACAAATAGACCTGAAAAAAAGAGCTCAGTTCAAACAGAATCTATCGAGCACCTGTTATAGACCCAGTTCTACCTGAATGACCAGGACAGAGAGATAAAAAGGCACATCCCTTTCTCTTAAAAGTTTTGCCTTTTAGTAGAAGACAGAGATGTACAAGTAAATAATTAAGATAAAATTAAAATAGAAATCTCAGCATAGAGTGACTGCAATTCCAGATGTGTATGTTTCCGTGTTTGACTATACTATATCAGATTTAGAGGATAATACCTTTCTAATGGTATTTCTATTTATTTATTTTTAACTTTTAGAATTTATTTATTTATTTATTTAATTTCAGAATATTACAGAGGTACAAATGCTTTGGTCACATAAGTTGCCTTTGCACTGCCCGATTGAGAGCTACAAGTGTGCCCATCCCCCAGATGGTGTGCGTTGTACCCGTTAGGTGTGAATATACCATCCCCCCTCCCCCACCCACCTGCCCAATACCCGATGAGTGTTATTTCCATATGTGCACGTAAGTGTTGATCCATTAGTTCCAATTTGATGGTGAGTCCATGGGGTGCTTGTTTTTCCATTCTTGGGATACTTCACTTAGTAGAATGGGCTCCAGCTCCATCCAGGATAATACAAGAGGTGCTAGATCACCATTGTTTTTTGTGGCTGAGTAGAACTCCATGGTGTACATAGACCACATTTTATTAGTCCACTCATGGATTGATGGGCACTTGGGTTGTTTCCACATCTTTGCAGTTGTGAATTGTGCTGCTATAAACATTCGGGTGCAGATGTCTTTTTTATAGAATGTCTTTTTTTTCCTTTGGGTAGATGCTCAGTAGCGGGATTGCTGGATCAAATGGTAGTTCTACTTTTAGTTCTTTGAGGTATCTACATACTCCTTTCCACAGAGGTTGCACTAGTTTGCAGTCCCACCAGCAGTGTAGGAGTGTTCCTGTCTCTCCACATCCATGCCAGCATTTATTGTTTTGGGACTTTTTGATAAAGGCCATTCTCACTGGAGCTAAGTGATAACTCATTGTGGTTTTGATTTGCATTTCCCTGATGATTAGAGATGTTGAGCATTTTTTCATATGTTTCTTGGCCATTAGTCTATCTTCTATTGAAAAGTTTCTGTTCTTGTCCTTGGGGTTGTTTGATATTTTTTCTTGCTGATTTTCCTGAGTTCTATCTAGATTCTAGTTATCAGCCCTTTATTAGATATATAGCATGCAAATATTTTCTTGCATTTGTAGGCTGTCTGTTAGCTGTAATGACAATTTCCTTGACTGTGCAGAACCTTTTTAATTTGATCAGGTCCCATTTATTTATTTTTGTTGTTGCTGTGGTTGCCTTTGGGGTCTCCTTCATAAATTCTTTGCCTAGGCCAATGTCTAGAAGAGTTTTTCCAACACCGTCTTCTGGAATTCTTATGTTTTCATGCCTTAGTTTTAAGTCCGTTATCCGTCGTGAGTTGATTTTTGTGAGATGTGAGAGATGCTGATCCTCTTTCAGTCTCCTAAAATACCTTTCTAATGGTACTTTTTAAAAAGTCTCTTACATGCAGTCCTTGATAGGCTTGGGTTTCACATGTGTGAATTCTCCTACTCACTAAAATGTGTTTGTACCCACCAAAATCAACGCTCATGGGGCTTTTGCAGTTCTTTGCAGAGCAGTAGAAAACCACAGCCACCAGGCCCACAGATTCCCAGCCGGGGTCCAAGACGCTCCGCCATCTTGTGTCAGCTCAGGCTGTGAACAGGTGTCCTTTCCGTGAGCTCCTGAGCACTGTGTTTGTACGTCGAAGGCAGGTCCTTTGTGTCAGAGAACGATGTTCCTGCATCTCTTTCCCCGAGGGCTTCGAAGACCCACACGTCCTCGGTTTCCCTTGCATGACTCGATACAACTCGGTCCTCTTTGGGAGTCGGGGACACTTCGGTCAGCTCAGGTTTGGCGTGGGGTCACTAGAACACCAACGCCAGGTTGCTGTGTGTGGTCTGGGCTTCCTCTCAGCGTGGACTGGAGGTGCCAAGGTCACAATAGGATTGAGTGGGAAGGAGAGAGAAAGAAAGAGAGAAAGAGAAGGAGCAGGAGACAGAGGAGAGAGGGAGGGAGAGAGACACCCAGAGAGACAGAGACAGAGACAGATGGGGAGGAAAAGAGAGACAGTTGAAGCGGCCACAAAGACCCGCTGATATCAAGATTTTGGGAACTTTGCTGTCCCCGTCATTGGGAAACAGGCTGCACCGTGTGCCGTGTGCACGTGGGTGTCTGTGTGCGTGCACACACCTGCGGACACACACCTACAGCCGGGGGTGTGTGTAGGGTGACGGTTTCCTGCAAAAGCCTCACGGTGTCTTCCTCTCGCAGGTGGCAAAGGCATGGGCGGCTGGGAAGGCGGGATCCGCGTGCCGGGCATATTCCGCTGGCCCGGGGTGCTGCCGGCCGGCCGGGTCATCGCCGAGCCCACCAGCCTGATGGACGTGTTCCCCACCGTGGTGCAGCTGGGGGGCGGCCGGGTGCCCCAGGACAGGTGCGTGGTGGGGAGGCGGCCCAATCCCTGGGTTCTGAGAGCTCTTTTTGCATTCTTTTGTGTTGCAGGAGGCGGGGTGGCTAGAACATCAGAACTTTAAAGAAACGATTCCCTTCCTCCAATTTAGGCACCAGCCTAATGGAACACGCCCACGCCCAGTAAAATTTAAGACTAAATATTCGGTCAGGCCACTCATTTTCCATTATTGGTAAAACTCTGCACCTCGGCATAGCAGCCAGGAGATTGAATCATTGGCATGTGGCCCACGCGAGAACATTTCCCTGCAATTTCCTGACACACGGTCTTGCTGGCGTGTTGGTGATTTAGCGCCTCGACATTGGCATATCACCAAAGAGTCAGCTTAACACAGGAGAAAAAAACAGAAATGAGTATTTTGGTAATGATTTGATTTTATTCCATTTAAAGTAACAAATCTCCTGTGTAAGGTACAATCATGGGAGGCACCCCGTCTCTAACTTCTTATCCCCAAAAAGCATTTTATTATATTAGTGTTATCGGGGTTCTCCAGAGAGACAGACCAACAGGATGTGTGTGCATGTACAAAATACATATATGTGTGTGTCGTGATATATGTATGTATACAAATACATATATAAATATATATGTGTGTGCACGTATAAAATACATGTGTGTGTCTTGATATATGTATATATACAAATGTATATAAATGTATATGTGTGTGCATGTACAAAATACATATATGTGTCTTGATATATATGTGTATAAATGTATATAAACATATGTGTGTGCATGTATAAAATACATATGTGTGTGTCTTGGTATATATGTATGCAAATATATATAAATATATATGTGTGTGCACGTATAAAATACATCTATGTGTGTGTCTTGGTATATATGTATACAAACATATATAAATATATATGTGCATGCATGTATAAAATACATATATGTGTGTCTCTTGGTATATATGTATACAAATATATATATAAATATATATGTGTGTGCATGTATAAAAATATGTATGTGTGTGTCTTGATGTGTATGTGTATACAAATATATATATAAATATATATGTGTGTGCATGTATAAAATATATAGGTATCTAATGTTGTATGTGCAAAGTGTCAGTGACCAAAATGTTGTAATGAGGCATTTTGTCTTTAAATATATATATATATATACACACACATACATATATATGTATATTTATATTAAGGAATTGGCTCACACGATTGTGCGAGCTGACCACTCCAAGTCCTCAAAGCAGGCCAGCGGACTGGAAACCCAGGCATAATTTCTACATTGCAGTCTTGAGGCGGAATTCCATCTTCTCCAGGAAACGGCAGTCTTTGCTCTTGGCACCGTTGACTGATTAGATGTGGCCCACCCACGTTATGGAGGGCCGTCTCCTTTCCTGAAAGTCAACTGATTGCAGACACTCATCATAGCCATGAAATATCTTCGCAGCAATGTCTAGACTACTTACTATTAGAGCAAACAAGTGGGTGCTGTATCCTAGCCAGGTTGCCACAGGAAATGTAAGTTTCACTATTAGGGTATAATTAAAAATAAAACAGCAGGCTAACAGTGCTTCACCATTTGATGGAACATCACTGCATTTCTACATTAAATTCAGATTAAGAACTTTTAACTTTTTTTATTTTTAGAGAAGGTTGTTTGTAAGAAGCGGAGCTCTAGGTCACGGGCTCATCACTGGCTCGGCTTATTCACTTGATTTCCACATGTGACCATGTGTCTTGGAATCCATTATGATTAGAAAGTAAGAACAGGAGGCCGGGCACGGTGGCTCATGCCTGTAATCCCAGCACTCTGGGAGGCCAAGGCAGGAGGATCACTGGAGCTCAGGAGTTCGAGACCAGCCTGAGCAAGAGCGAGACCCTGTCTCTACTATAAAAAGAAAGAAATTGGCCAGGCAACTAAAAATAGAAAAAAAATAGCCAGGCATGGTGGTGCGTGCTTGTAGTCCCTGCTACTGGGGAGGCTGAGGCAGGAGGATCACTTGAGCCCAGGTATTTGAGGTTGCTGTGAGCTATGATCATGCTACTACTGCATTCTAGCCTGCGGAACAGAGACAGACTCTGTCTCAAAACAAAAGTAAGAACACTTAACCTAGGAAGATGGACTTTGAGAAGACATTGTATTAACACTGAAGGTCACAATTCTACATGTTGGGGTGTACATGTGTGTGTGCATTCTGGCTGTGTAGAGCTGTGTTATGAATGAGCCCAGAACATAGTGACTTTGTGTCTTAAAGTAACAACGTGCATCTTGCTCAGCAACTTGCCGTCTGAGCAGTGACTGGAGAGAAGCTTGTCTCCATGCCATCTGCTGCCAGCTGGGGACCCTTGCAGCTTTAGAGTATGTTCCCAGGTGCACGAGGCCACCTGAGAATCCCTGCTCTGACTGTGTTCTGTGGTCTCGTCACTGAATCAGGGTGATCGATGGCCGCAGCCTGGTACCCTTGCTGCAAGGAGTGGATGTACACTCGGCACATGAGTTCCTGTTTCATTACTGTGGGAAGTATCTTCATGCTGCCCGCTGGCACCAGAGGGAGAGTGAGTACTTGCTTCCCCTGCTGCAGGGGGGCCAGTATTAGCCAGGGATCTTCAGAGAAACAGAGACAATAGATGTGTGAGTGGATGGGTGGGGGGATGGATACATAGATGGATGGATAGATGGATGGATGGATGGGTGGCTGGGTGGATGGATAGATGGATGGGTGGATGGATAGATGGATGGTTGGATGGATGGGTGGATGGATAGATGGATGGATAGATGGGTGGCTGGGTGGATGGATAGATGTATGATTGGATGGATGGGTGGATGGATAGATGAATGGATGGATGGATATACAGATAGATGGATAGATGGATACATGGATGGATGGGTGGATGGATGGATGAATGGATGGATGGTTGGATAGATGGATGGAGGGGTGGATAGATGGATAGATGGATGGATACATGGATGGATGGATGGATGGATGGATATACAGATAGATGGATAGATGGATACATGGATGGGTGGATGGGTGGATGGATATACAGATAGATGGATAGATGGATACATGGATGGGTGGATGGGTGGATGGATGGATGAATGGATGGATGGTTGGATAGATGGATG
>RJWJ010029492.1:0-20578 GCA_004363605.1 Indri indri
ACTTTTCAAAAGAAGACAGAATAATGGCCCAAAAACATATGAAAAAATGCTCAACATGTCTAATCTTCAGGGAAATGCAAATCAAAACCACAGTGAGATATCACTTGTCTCCAGTGAGACTGGCCTTTATCAAAAAGTCCCAAAACAATAAATGTTGGCATGGATGTGGACAGATAGGAACACTCATACACTGCTGGTGGGACTGCAAACTAGTGCAACCTCTGTGGAAAGCAATATGAGATACCTTAAAAAGATATAAGTAGAACTACCGTTTGATCCAGCAATCTCATTACTGGGCATCTACCCAAAAGAACAAAAGTTGCTCTATAAAAAAGACACCTGCACTTGAATGTTCATAGCAGCACAATTCACAATTGAAAAGATGTGGAAACAACCCAAGTGTCGATCAATACATGAGTGGATTAATAAAATGTGGTATATGTATACCATGGAGTACTGTTCAGCTTTAAGAAACAATGGTGATATAGCACCTCTTGTATACTCCTGGATAGAGCTGGAACGCATTCTACTAAGTGAAGTATCCCAAGAATGGAAAAACAAGCACCACATGTACTCACCATCAAATTGGTATTAACTTGATCAACACATGAGTGTACATACAAGAATAACATTTATTGGATGTCGGGCAAGGGGGAGGGGAGGGGGGGAGGAGGGGACGGATATATGCATACACAAAGAGTGCAATGCGCACCATCCGAGAGATGGACATGCTTGAAACTCGGACTCGGGAGGGAGGGGGGTAAGGGCAACATACATAACCTAAACATCTGTACCCCCATAATATGCTGAAATAAAAAAAAAAGAAAAGAAAAGAAAGTTGGCTCACTGATGAAGGCCTTCGTTTGGGGAATTTTCACCAAACACGTCATTTTTCTAATTGGGGCTATTTGCTGTGGTCCTTCTGCCTGACTGTCTACACCAAGTGCAGGGTGTAATTACAAACGGAGTAGCAGCGCTTCCATCGCAAACTGGCCCTGCGGTTTCTCTGACTCATTCTCATGACCTACGGGCCCCTCAAAATGAAGGGTATTTTCTTCCCTGAAAAATGTATTGCAGTGATGGCCTTAATTGACACTGCTGAATATTGAAGTGCAATTTGTTATTCAATTTTTAAAATGTTTATTAAAAAGCAGGAGAGGAAGTCAAGCCAAATGGTGTTTTTCCGTATGTTATGTATATACCCACGTATTTTATTTGAGACTTTTATTTTAAAACTTGTGACAATATTGGATAGCCATATGGCCCCAGAAAAATTACCCAAATGTTTAAATCAAAAGAGACTGTCATGCAACTATATTACTGCCAGGCAAGTTAATAAGAATAAAGAAAAATGAAGTAAATTAGAGGATACTTGGAAATTTTGCTTTTGTGATTTATATAAGTGGCTGAAAGAGTTATTACTTGGAAAAGGAATGATGGAATGGTTTGGCCTGCTTAGTTTAAGTGAAAGTGAAGAATCCCAAAGGTTCGTAAGAGCCTTGGTGGTTCTCCTTACTGGTGCAATTCCTGCTCAGAGGGGCTGATCTTCAAAAGGGTAAGTTTCTACTTAAAGGCACTACATGGTTGCCATTCACTAAAGATTTCACCACACTTGGGGGAGGAGAAAAACACATTCCTATGACACATACCTTGGGGACATTCTCTGCTTCCCAGAGAGAAGCAGAAGCCAGATTGGGAAGGGACCGGGGAGATGAACCTGGACACATTTCAGAGGGAAGGGAGTGCTCTTCAGAGACAGCACTGGGACCATAGACATAAGCCTGGATGAGCCAAGGACATCACCTAGGTCTGACCACATGCCACCGACACCGACCCGCAGGGCAGGGCCAGGCCCTGTGATTCTGATGTATGCCCACATTTGGGAATCAGTGATTCTAGTCAAATTCCTTCATTTCAGAGTTGAGGATAATATGATTCAAGAAAGTGAATTCCTTGCCAGGGATCACCAAGTGCTTAGTGACAAAAGAGTACGAGGAAGGTTCACCATTCTTCCGGGCTGCATCCCCCATACCAGACGGCCTTCTGGGTACTTCTCTTGCATCAGGCCCCTCACCTTCCAAAGCTGTCCGTTCTGCTGTGTGACAAGTTTAACCTCTCTGGGCCTCACTGTCCTCATCTGGAAGGATGATAAGAACTGCCATATGGGAGTTACAAAAAATAAGAAAAGACAAAGAAAGGCTCTGAAAACTATAAAAAGCAGAGTAAAGAGAAGGTATTGCCCCTGTTATTTATGCAGTGACACTATCTTGTTTGCACAAACTACATAAGAATTCAAGAAAGTGAAGAGCAATTAGAACAACAACAACAACTGTCCCTCAGAGGCCAAGAGCCCTCAAACATCCTCCCACCCAGACGAAACACAGGCAGGACTCTGGGCAACACTAAAGTCAGCCTTGGGTGGGACTGGGCTGGGACCAACCAAACTTCTCCATTGGCTGTTGGTCACTTTCTTGTTCCCTCCCTCACCCTTACCCTCAGGCTACCTGGTTTGGTTTTCTGCTACATAGTTTACCAGTTTAATGATGGTTGGAGCTGCTGTGCCTAACCAGCACCCTGAGTCTCCTGCACTTCCTGTTGTAAGCCCTCTTCAAATGAAGACCACTTTCTCAATTCTCCAGAAAACTACCAGCTCCTAACCTGGTATGGGACAATTAGTAGCTGATCCTTGAATCACCCATCTAGAAGAAAAATCAGAGATCCATTCATTCGACCATTTAACAAGCATTTACTGAGTGTCCACGATGTGCCAGGCTCTTAGTGATGGGACATAGCAATGAACAAGGAGACAGTGACCTCCACCTCTGGGTGCTCAGCTTCCAGTGGGTATGAAAGTCCATCTACCAACAAGCACTGAGTAACGCTAAGTGCTGTGAAGCAAAGCGCAGCAGGGGGAAGTGCTGGGGAGTTGGGGAGACAGACTGGTTTAGACAGCATCACCAGGGTCGCTCTCTGGGGAGGGGACCTTGGCGGAATCTGAGTGGGGTGAGGACTGGGCCATGCAGTGATCTGGGGGTGCTGTGATCCAGGTAGAGGGAACAGAAACACCCCACCAGTCTCAGTTCCAATTCCATTGTGATCTATTGGCCATCTATTGGCATGTGCTTGAAGTGCTCTCATGTTGTGTTAGTTAATCCTCCAGCCACTTTGTGACCTCTTCTCTGGAACTTCTTCTGGCAAGGCCAAAACCATCTGGAGTGGAGAAGTGGGAAATGTCCTCTGGTCTGTTCCAGGCACATGACCTTCTGCCCAGGGCCAGAGGGAAGAGTTGGTCATGCCTAAACCAATAGCCATGGTGTTCTCACGTGGTCGGATCCCTCGCATGAGAACACAAAGCCTCATGTGAGCCTGAACATTCCCTGGTGTCAGCACATGACCCAGCACAATTAGCACTGCCCCTGCATTGGAGGAAGTTCCTCAGAAGCCAACCTGCTGTGAACTGAGGTTAAGGAGAGTGACGAGACCTGGAAGAATGCTGCTGGACAGGTGAGCAGGCACCCTGCGACCACCTGCACGAGTGCCTGGAACCCTCAGATAGGGGCTGCAGCAGGGAGGGCGAAGGCAGCTCATTCAGGGCTGCTCTGCCCGGGTCCGCCTCTGTTCAAAGGGGCCCTGAACCCGATGGAGCGATCAACGTGGACCCTACTTTCGTGAACATCATTCTCCCCAACTGATTCCTTCCTAAAAAGGAAAATTGTCATTCCTCCTACCCTTAATAAGAACATACAAGGAAGATACACAGTTCCTAGTATTGCAGAACATCTACCATTAGAGTCATGAGGCCCCCATCAGGTTGCCCTGAACGACTTCTTTCACCCAAGTCAAAAGTTTCACACCATGCGTTTTCATGGACGTGGCAAAATTATGCAGCATGTCTTCTTGGCTCAAAATTCACTGTTATACAAGGCAAAGGCATATAACACTATTAGAATGTATAATGCTTCATATTTTTGGTAGTAAGAATTTCAGAGACAGTATTAGACAATGGAAGCAAACATCTATTGTAATAGGTTTTGCAGGATGTGAGAACAAAGAAATAAAATTTATTTGTATCATTTGGTCATCTAGGGGAAAATGAAAAGAATTATTAAATTTTTCCTAAGAAAATACATTAGTACTGGATCCCAGAATTAAAAGAAACTCTTGCAATAATTTAACCAAAGGGTCTAAGAGTCTGGGAACCATGAAATTAAATACATGTGCATATGTGCACTGTTATGGGAGACAAACCACAGATTTCATCAGAATCTGAAGCAGGTTTGCCGTTGATCTAGTGCTCAATGCTTTTATTTCGTGGGTGAAAAATCTGACACTCGGAAAAGTGAATTCACGGTAAAACAGTTGCAGAGTTTTGACTGCACTCCAGTTACCTGCTTTCCAGCGCAGTCCTTCAACAGCATCACTATTTTAAGGGAGAGTCTGGGGCCCCTGCGAAAGGTTAGCCACATTTCCCCACCAGACACTGTCCGGTAATAATTCACGTACCTCTGCCGTCAGCTTAGCCGCAGAGGGGCCAGAGAAAGCAGTACCCTACTTGACAGGAATGGCCAGAACCTTGCGACCAAATTAGTGATCTTGTAAGCCTTTCAGTTTAATTTCAAAGTCTCTAACACTTGGGGAATTCTTCAAAGAGGCCAAAAAATTGGCAATGCATCATTTGTTCTCGTGGGCATTTTCATTAAATTATAAGCCAATGCACATTCCCACACTGAAAACAGGACAAAGGAAGCTACCCTAACACTGCTGGGCTCTCTGTGCAAAACCCGCCTTCAATTATCTTGCTCCGTATTGATTCTCCCACCTCCTTTTAGCAGCACAGCTTCTGGGAAACACGAGGCACACAAAGCAGGAGCAATTACCACACCATCGCCCAAAACATAAGTCAATAGTAACAAATGACCCGGCGTTATTACACTACTTATCCTGCCCTTGTCTGGACCACATGGAGTCGGACTTGCTTTTCTTCCTTAGTTTTATAAAGTATTGCATATAAACCATCTTTGTAATTAAGACAGGAGCTCAGGTCTTCATTCACAGCTGCCGGCCCGCACCGTGCCCAAGTTCTCAGGGCAGGAGAGCCTCCAAAGACCCTCTTTCCAATGCTCTCCTCTCAGCCAGTCTAACCTCTGAAATAGGATTGTCTCTAAACATATTTGGATCACCACATCAGACTTTTACAAGTCCGTGATAGCAATGGTAACAAAAACTACTAACATTCATTTTACTGAGCTATATATCAAGAAATGTGCCAAGCACTTCCACAAAAATCTCAGCTAATCCTAACAGTTTATGAGGTAGATGATGTTATTTATTCCTATTTTACATAGAAGGAAACAAATTCGGAAATCCAAAGATCATAAGCTGCCCATTGCTGAGCAATTGCCAATTAGACCATTGCCTTGGAGGATATTGGGAAGGCGTATCTTCCTGCCCTCCACGAGCTGGTAATGGAGTATGCAAAGTCAGAAGTCCAAAATAAACTCTACTGTAATGGGATAAATACTATTCTGTTCATATAAAAATGTTATAACAGCTGAGAATAGACCTCAATAATTCATATTAGAGAATTGTAATGTGGGAATTCTAATATAAGAATTCTAATAGGGAAGGCTGCTTTTGCAGACTGGGTTCCCCCAGAAGCAGACTCTGAAACAGACATCCGCATGCAGGAACTTCACCGGGGATCAGTACCTACAGGGAGAGTGAAGAAAGACAGATTTGGCAGAATAGAAATTTGAGCTGCGATGCAGCCACAGTCAAGGGTCTCAGCTTACCCTCAGGTGAGTTATGAAACTGGAATGGCCCAGTTGGCCTTAATTGGATCCAGGGCATCAGGCTTCTATAACCCATAATAAATCAGCCAGGGGATGTGGGCTACCTCCAGGAAGGAGTGTGACCTTGGGCACGGAGCTCTCTTTAGTCAAGGTCCATTGCCCAGGAGTAAGGCTCATCTGCCACCTACCAGCCATTAACACTCCCTGTGTCTGGGGGAATAAATACTTGAGTCACAAGAGAGGGTGCACATCACAGCACCCACTATGGCCACAAAAGGAACTTGAAAGCATGATGTGTAGAGCATACCAGAAAGAAGAAGCATCATGAGCAAAGGCATAGAGGGGAGAAAGCATATGGCAAGTTCACAGAATTTGTGGTGGTCCAGCATGCATAAGGCAAGAGTACATGTTGAGGACTGGCAGAAAAGGAGCCTGGAAACATAGGCTGGAAGCACTTCATGAGGGTCCTAAGTGCCATGTTGAGAGATTTGGGTTGTCTTCTTGACAATACAGGACACCATAGGAAAGGGTTATGGTCAGTCACAGTTTATAAAGGATGCAGAACACAAGCGGGGAATGCTAAGAACTGTGGTACAAATGATAGAGAGAGAAGCTCATCTTCAACTCAGTTCAAAACTGAATTGGTCATCAAACATGTTGAATATGGGTGATGGTGGACATCAAATTGGGAAGATCCAGGAGAACACAGCAGAGCTAGGAGGAGTTCAGAGAGGACAGCACTAGACACATGGACTTGACATTACCAACACTGAGAAAACAATGGAAACATGGAGGACTAGGTTAAATCTCTGAAATGAAGAGAACAGAAAGGTAATGGCAATAGAACCTCAAGACCACACCAAGAGCAGTGGAAGAGGCCCCAGTGAAGCAGACAGTACTAAAGTAGTCAGGGAGGAAGATGAAGGAGCCACTTAATATAGAGTCAAACAACCAAGGAAATGGAAGAGACGAAGAACTGCAACACGGGAAATGATGAAGAAAGTTCAAGGAGCATGAAATAGTCACTTGGATTAGTCCTCGGGGGTTATGAATCAATTGAGCGGTGAGGAAGTGTTCGTATGGGCTTCCCAAACTTTTTCGCATCACGGCACACATGGGAGATTATCATTTTTATGTGTCATACCAGGGTAGATAAACATGTCTGTGGCCAGGTGTGACAAACCCAGTAGCCCTCTGGCCACCTTGAGGGCTGAGGGCATCAGTTATCAGTAAAACACCAGTGTGCCAAGACAGAGCAGGCAGGGGCCCTGCCCCGGTACACAGAGACCACTCACTCGAGATGACTGGCTGTGGAAGAAAGGCCAGAGGACATTGGATAGAGAGGGCGGCAAGGGTGAATGAAGTGACACCCCCACCAAAAGTAAGGAGACTACATGCCTATTTGCGAACAGAATGAGCCAATACAGAGAGCAAACAACTGGAGAGAAAAGAACTAACTGAAAGAGCAAAATCTATTAAGTTTTAAGGGAAGGACAGGCCCTGGTGGAGTGACTGTCCCAAAGGGAAAGTCTGATAACTCTTTCTAGAAAACTGGATGAAGATACAAGAGAATGGATGATTTAGAAAAAGAGCTTTGATGCAGGAATGAAAAAAAAAATTGTAAGTAATAGTAGTTTGTTGAGAAAATCAAGATGCAGGTGATGACGCAACACCTTATCCGCACAGGTGAAAATCAGGGTCTTGGGAGCAGGAAGGAGAGACCCAAAGAGTTGTAAGAGAGATTCGTAGGTTACATAAGTCTGGCACGAATAGGAGGTTTAAGGCAAGGCAAGACAGACAAGAAGAAAGTAGTTATAAGGCTGCAACTATACTGCAGTGAGAAATGAGAACCAAAGGCATTGGTGGGAGTGGAGAGACAAGGATGGATTCAGAAGATACCTGGCAGTTAGAAAAGACAGCAACAGAGAAAACTGAATTGGAGCGTGGATATCCTGAAGTGAGCATATTGACCTAGAAAGCATACACTGTATATTGACCTAATGATAGATTACAAGAAAGCACTTATTGCCAATGTTAAAATATATTTGACCGCCGCTGATTATGAGAGATTCGGGGAGATTACAGAGACAGAGGGCAAGACCCTGCAGCACGTTAAACAGTCACTATCTCTTGCATTCAGATGGCTCCATAGCCCCATGGAGCTCCTACCTCTTCAAATTAGACCACTGAAATTGGTGTATATCTTGTGCATTCGTGACTTAAGAAAGGGATGTGCAATTTTGTTTGGGTTTGTTTTTACCAAGGGATATTTTTTCAACCAGAAGTTACTTTATTAAGAGGACAAAAAAAAAAAAAAAGTAATGAGGTTAAAATCCCATTGGTTTTTTAAAGCAACTGGAAATAATTGATGTGCATTTGCAACCTGTTTCTAAACTCTGTTTAGAACTCTGTTTTGAAATGTCCTGTTGTGACCCATGTGATTCTAATAGAAGTTGTTTTGGAAAGATGCCTAATATGAGCTTATCACACACTGAAGGAACAAATGAATAGGCAGTTGTTTGCGGCTCCTTTGAAACAGTCAGCTGTGATCCTTAAGGAACAAATGAGCAGAAGTAGAAACCAAAAATTTCTAAGCTGCTCTGATCTTTAGATTCAAGTGGAAGCTGATTTGCAAGCACAGCCTGCTTGCTGTGATGGTGTGTCCGGCAAGGCTGGCCATGCTAACACTGCACTGATCTTAAGACTAAAGCAGAGCCCACACATCTGTTTCCTTTTCTCCTCAGACTGCAGAAACTTCAATCACAATACCTCGTCTCCCCTTCCATGTTTAACAGAATTAGTTGATCAGGCACAGTGTCACTCCTATGAAGGAGGGTATGCAAGCCACCCTTGCAAGACGGCGGGCGTACCAGCTCAGCACGGCGGTGTGCAAAGGAGGCCTGACCAACAAAAGCTGCCGTTGCCCAACAGAACCTCCAGCTCTGCCCAAACAGACAGATTCCCTATTCCAGCAAGGCTCCTGTCACCCTCTGGTACCAACCAGACATTCATCCAGTGGCCTAGGAGTTCATGGGGGCCACTTGAATGCTTGAGAGGTACCCGGTGCTGTTTCTGACACAGAGAAGGTCCTTAAAATATATTTACATCCTTGCCTTTCCCTTTTATGAAAGAGGAACTAGCATCGATAGCCAGGATCTGTCCCCTAAAAAAAAAAAAAAGCCTGTCACCTAAGTCCCTTTACCTTCCGGAGCCTGAGAGAGACATACTCCAGTCATGACTCCACTGGATCAGCAAAGCAAGACCTGCCTTTTTCTCTCTCAAAGTCCATCTTAGTGGTTAAACGTATCATCGTGCAAAGCATTTATATTTTCATTCTTTATTTCTATGGTTCTGGTTTTTTGTGAGTTTTTCATTTGTTTTGTTTTGTTTTTTAATGATTTCAGGACTTGTCCCTTGTGATTTGGGATGGAGCCTGAAGAAATGAGTATATATATATTTTTTAAAAGCTCACTCTGGGCCACACGCGGTGGCTCACGCCTGTAATCCTAGCACTCTGGGAGGCTGAGGCGGGAGGATCTCTGGAGCTCAGGAGTTCGAGACCAGCCTGAGCAAGAGCAAGACCTCATCTCTACTAAAAAAATAGAAAGAAATTAGCTGGACAGCTAAAAATATATATAGAAAAATTAGCCGGGCATGGTGGCACATGCCTGTAGTCCCAGCTACTTGGGAGGCTGAGGCAGAAGGATTGCTTGAGCCCAGGAATCTGAGGTTACTGTGAGCTAGGCTGACACCATGGCACTCTAGCCCAGGCAACAGAGTGAGACTCTGTCTCAAAAAAAAAAAAAAAAAAGCTCACTCTGAGTGAATCTGATACAAAGCCAGTTTCAGAAACTCCCTTCTATGGTCAAAGTAGGACATTTTAAATTCTCACTTCTGTAAACACCTTACATTTTCACAAAGCATTTCACACATGTCTGAATTCAGCCTCACTAAAATCTTTTGAGATATACAAAGCACAAAACACTAATCCCATCTTGCAGATAAGGGAATGGAGAACAAAGAGTTAAAACACTCAGCCCAGATTCACGGATTTGGAACTAGCCCTAGAGCTTCACCGTTGTTGTGTCTGGCTTCTGCCTCGTACATCCAGCTGGAATGGACAGAAAGGAGGAGGGACAAGAGAGAGTACGTGTTCTGGAGCATTCCTCCCTCCCCTTGCACACCTCCGTCCCCCTTCCTCCCAGAGCCAAGCAGCTAGAGTACAGGAAGCCTCCCCAGGAGAAACACTCCAGTTCCTTCTTTTCCAGACCCCCAATTCAGTCTTCCCCAGTTTCTGTTTCAAAGGATCCATTGCAATAAAACCTTTTGAGTTTTTTTATTAGGCTTTTCTAAAGTTTCTCTTTACATCTTTTTGCTTTCATATTTTCTTGAGTGGAAAATTCACTGAGGGGTGGATTCTGGGTCACTCAAAGGTTAGGAGGGAGAGGGAGGGGCTTTATAGTCATCCTCAAATCCCAGCCCATCATGAACTGATCAGGTCATACTTAGAGTCAGATGAGCCCCCTCCATTTAATTAGAGGCTGGCTATGGAGTGCCTAAGTGCCCGGTAGGAACACGGCTGAGCACTATCGTTGAAAGCAAAAATAATTTTTTGGAAGCAGAAATAAATTCCTCACGTCTATTGGGACCCCTGTTGATTTACAACCATAAGGTAATTTGCTTCAACTAACTTAATTCCTAGTCCCTGTTCAATTCCCTTGCACTTTTTAAATAATGTTTTAATTCCCCTTTGTACTCTCTGTGCTACCAAATCAAAGCAAAATTTATCTTTCATTTGCCAAAGCCAAGCAAATTTGGAAGGAGAAAATTACTAATAAAGGACAAATGATTTTAAAGAAAATGTATTGTTTCATTTCAGTGAATTGGAACAGAGTATAAAAAAAAGCTTAATCATTATATTAAATCAAAGAAATGTAAATCACATAATTCACATTCACAAATTGCTGACAACATGTGGCTTTTGAAGTGTTTAGGATGGGAAGGCCTCTTGGTGGGTCAGGAGGGGGGACATACTCTGGAAGTAAGTGACCCGTGTGGCCAGGACTCGGAGTCCTTTCCGGACATTGCTCCTTTTTCTCTCACGAGGCAGCCATTCTCCAGCTAAATCCCGGACTGACTCTCCTGCCAAGGGTATCAACCTCTCACAAATTGAGCACTAAGAGATGATTTGAGTCCTGAGCAACTGGCTGGTCTAGATGACACTAGTCATGGAATTGCAACATTTGTGTCATCTTGATGACCAAGCTGGGGTAGACCTTCCTGGCCACTATCCATTGTTTAGAGATTTTTTTTTTTAATGTCAGTTAATATGAGATGAATTAACATTTCTGAGTCAATAACAATAATGATAAACCATGTTTATAAAAGTTTCCGCAGACATCACCTTGCCATATGGACCCAACATGAGGCTGTTTGTACAGGAGCTAAGGATGCACGCTCTGGAGCCCAACCACCTGTGTTCCTGCCCTGGCTTCTCCCTTTATGCTGGGTCACATTAGGCCAGTTTTTTAACCTCTTTGTACTTTAGTTTTCTCAGCCATAATATGTGAACAATAATAGGACCTATCTCATTGGGTTGTTTTCATAGCCAAAAGAGAAAATGTATGTAAAGCTCTTATCACATCACTTAATAAAGATTATACATATATATATATGCAGTTAATTTTTGTTATTCACAGTTATTATGTTCTAGAAAGTTGCCAGGAAAACTGAATTAGTGACTACTGAACCATTGCTCCTAGGGAAATAGAGGGTAGCCTCCTGAGAGCCCCTGGTAACAATATTTTCATCAATCCATCGGTACATAACCTTATTTTATGTGTGTCTGGGCTTAGGACATTTCATTTAACATACGTTGAACTCACAGCCAAGAGTACCAGGAACGAAGCTTATCTGACACACGTATTTTCTCCATTCGGTACATCACAGCCTTCTTTCACTTAGGAATACCAGACAGCGCTTCAGGAATGTACTTAAAGACTATTCTAGTAGTAAAATCACCAACAAAAAGCACCAGAATGTTAAAGGAGCAGCATTAAATAGACTACAGAAAGGACAGTTGTTTATAGAGTGTCTTTTTGTTGGACCCCAGCTGAGAAGGTGCACATCAGGGACTCAAATTTTTCAGAGTTCTGCACATATCTATGAAAGGCCAAGAAAGCACAGCAAGTATTGATTTGGGGACTACAAATAAATTTTAGTGAGTAGGTGAATTTGCAAATAACAAAGATGAGCTGCGTTATCATGACTAATCACTCAATGACATAAATAAATCAGTTATTCCCATTCCCAGTTTGCAGATGATAAATAGGCCTAGTAAGTTATTAGGTTATCCCCTGTATCTAGAAACCACATTTACTGAATTTTTATTTCTCAGTATTATTTCTATAAACTATAGAGCCTCAATATATTGAAAAAGTCCAACCACTTGGACTGTTATCTGTGATCTTCACTGCCAGTCCCACTAAAGTGAGTGTTCTTATAGACACTTGAAAACTATATCATAAAACAGAATTGGTCTCTGCCCTTAAGGAATGAATAATCACAGTTTCTATGAAGCAAATCATTCCACTGACATAAAAAAATTAAGTAGTCATAAAGAAAAACATCTTTTGTGCATCCTAGAAAGGAAACTCACATTGAACCTGGTACCTAAATATATCCAGCTCTTTATTACAGGAAAAGGTAATTAATATTCTGAAATATGTCCACCACAAGCAAAGCACTAAACTATACACTGTAACATACATTATCACCTCTGGTCTTCACAATAATCTTATAATGAAGTGTTTATTATTTTTATTCTATATATAAGTAAACTGACACATAGAGGGGTCAAATAATTTGCTCAAGGTCACATAGCTATTAAGTGGCAGAGTTGGAATTCAACCCAAATATATTTAACTCCAAAATCATTATTCTTTCTGGCATCTAGCAATGCTTAAATTCCCTTGGATTATATCTGATCAAGCACCAAACCTCTAGAGAATCTCCTATCAGCCTCAGTCCCTCGAGCAATTTTGCACAAGTTCAAAATCCTCTCTACCTCGTTTCTCACTGACAATGCTGGGTCACAATTGTTATTTCTCTGCCTAGCAGCGGCTAACTTTTTTTTTTTTTTCAATTCTCTGAAAAGCACGAAGAGATTTGCACAAGGCACAGGCTATAAAAATGCATAGAAACATACTTGTCTTCAAAATAGCCACTAGATTCTGGATAGAAGTCACCCTTGAATTGCATAAAGAGAGATCCAATGTGACCTTTAGCAAATTCCTAGTAATTAAGTAATTGCAATATTTTATCTTCTTTGTTCTAGCAACTGCTACTAATTCTAGATACTTGTGAAAGTTCAGGGTCCCTTTAAACAGTTAACTTTATAGAATAAGCAAAACTTCTCCAAGATTCCTTACTCTGATTAGGTAAAGGGCTGGAATATTAACATAGGCAATTCTCCAAAACCATTCATGGTGTAAACAGAGGGCACAAGATTAGACGCCCATATCAAAGCTGAAAAATTCTGACTTAAATCCATTAAAACCCAGTTCAATTGT
Organism: Indri indri; assembly: GCA_004363605.1. Lineage (NCBI taxonomy): Eukaryota > Metazoa > Chordata > Mammalia > Primates > Indriidae > Indri > Indri indri. The sequence goes on from RJWJ010029492.1 coordinate 13,364, forward strand.
ACCCATCTATTTGCCGCTTGGTGGAAACCGGAATGTGGATGAGACGGTGACGAGCCCTTGCACTGCTTATAAGTGGGAGTGTTAACAAGGACACAGATAACCAGCAGTCACTGAATCCTCTCCATGTGCCGATGACCGTGCCGTGTTTTGCATTCAGTACTTGTCTGACTACCTCAACAGCCTTTTTATGATTCCCATTTTAGAGTAAGGACATTAAGCTCAAGGAGACCGATGTCTAAGGACATAAAACTAAAGAAACGGGAAATAAAAATTAAGATTACTAAGGAAATGTTTACATTATTTTGTAGAGGTGTCTCTTTAAGCTCATTAGAAGTAGTGTGTTGCATATTGATCATTGCTCGTTCTTCTCCGGATCCTTCCTCTCGGCCTGCAAATATGCTTACACACGATCATCTTAAAACATTCCTTCTGTTAGTGCCTCTGCAATTGCCTCCTTCTCCTTTCAAACAGCCAAACTTCAACGACCCCGCCTACACTTCCTCATTCCTCAGACCACCCCATATTTGGTTCTCATTTCTCTCCTCAAACAACTCCTTCAAAGGTCACCATGACCACCTTATTCCTAACACCAGTGACCTTTACCCCATTCTGTCTTTCCCCGTCTCCACCCCTCCTTCATGAAACCTCATGAAATTTAAATTCTATTACACGTGCTCTGATTTACAGCCTATCTTTCTTGCAAAACCCTTTCAATCTGCTTATTTCTTTTTCTCCTTTTCCTTTTGCTCCCCAAACCCAGGAACACAGTTTGATTTATCAAGAAATATTAATGAGCACCTACAATGTGTTAGTCACCATGGGGAAGACATTACTATGAAGTCATAGTCCCTGCCCTCAAAACATGAACATCTATTCACTCAACATTTATTGATCATGAGTTATGTACCAGGATCTGTGTGGACAGCTGAAAATTCAACCGTTATTTTACATGTCATGGTTGACAGGGTAAACCAATATGCAGATAATCACCAAATTATAGTTAAGATTGAAGAACATATGGAGAAATAAGAACCAATGGTTGCAGAAGGTGAGAAGTGAGAAACTGATGTTGGCAGAAGAAGCAAGGAAGCCTTCCCAGAGAGGTGACATGCAAGCTAGATAGTGAAAGATGAAGGTAAGGGTGGGTACGGAAGAGAGAGAAGTAGGAAGGCAGACAAGGAACCAAGAAGAGATTGGGTATGCATAAAGCAAACAAAAAGAGTCTGGCATATTTAGCAACAGGGAGCGTAGATTGGAAAAAGGGAGAACAGCTGTTGTGGCCTGTTCATTGCTATTGATCCTCTTGCTCTCTCTGCACCCTGCCTCTGCCAGCCTGCAGTCATCATCACTATCCTAGCGGGTCCCAGCTCAATATTTCTACAGGCCTGTCCCACTTCCCCACATGCCTGATAAACAAACATACTTGGGAGGCCCACTAGAACCTCAGGCCAAATATTTCCAACACTAACTTAAACTCTTTTTTCTCAAACCCAACGTTCTTCCAAGTTTCCTTTTGCCCATAAATGATACACCTACATCCCCAGGCTCCTCAGCTGTGAGCCTTGATGTCAACTTTAACGCCAACCTCTTCCACCCAACAGATCACCAGCACCTGTCAGTGTATCTCTGTAAAATAACTCATATCCATCCCCCTTAATTTCTTTCCCATCCCCATGGCTCTACTTCAAGCTCTTATCACATCTTGTCAGAATGACTGCAGAAGCTTTCCACCTGGGTTTGTTCCTAGCTGGTTCTGTTTTCCCTCTCCTCCAACATATATTTCCCTCTCCACTATAATGCTTTCAGATTCATCTTCCCAAAGCACAACTTCAATTATGTCACTGCTTTGCATAAAAGTGGTCAGCAGCTTCTCCTTGCCTTAGTGAAAAATTTTGAACTTCCTATACTTCCATTCGTGGTTCCTTAAAAAAAAGTATTTCCAATATTCTTACTACCCCTCTTCCCATATTTCATGGAAACTTTCTATCCCATTCTCCCATAAACCTCCATTCCCCCCACGTTTTCCCACTGCTGTGCTTTTACTCATACTGTTTCCTGTTTCTTTTGCCTCGTTGTTCAAACTACTATTTTCAGTAAGTCCAACTAAGTAACATACCCCTTCTAAGAGGCCTTCTCTGATCACACTCAAATGATCTTTGTCTCTGTCCCTCTCTGAACATGCACGGCATTCTCTCTCTCTCCCTGCTGTGGTTCTTGTTATATCGTCTCAGTGCTCTGGGTGTCATGTGTATGTTTTTCCTCCCCTGTTAGACTAGAAGCCCTAGAAGACAGGATTGCTCTCTGACTAACTTTGTAACTATGGAAGATGGTATTTTTTTCCCAATTATTCACTCCCTACCCTTTATTATAAAAGAAATTTATATCCTGGACATTGCCATAAAGCTCGCAATGCCTTCCATGAGTTGGAGAAATATATTTTCCCATCCTAATTATTGTGTGGATGGCCAAGTGATATGATTTAGCCAATGGAATATAAGCAAATACAATATTTTTCACATTTGAGCAGAAGCTTTAAAAGGCATTATGAATTTTTTCTAGCTCCCTTACTTATTCTTTCTGCAAAAAGAATGCCAACTAAGGCCTGCTCCTTTAATCTGGGTCCCTGAATGAGGACACATATGAAGCAGAAACACAGTAGCCAAGCTACTGCTGCCAGCATGGAACATGAATGAGAAGTAAATGTTTGTTATTGTAAGATACCGACATCTGGGGATTGTTATTACTATGAAGCTGACTAATCAAGAACCAACATAACACCTAGCCTAGGGCCTGGCTTAAGGAAGAAATTCAAGAATTATTTGTTCAATAAGAAGATTACAATCTGTTGGTATCTGTTTATTGAAAGTCCACACAAACCACTATCATTGCGATACTTGGATAGTCTAGAGAGAATAATAAAACTGGAAGTGAGATGAACTATTAAATCCATATGAGAAAACAAGTAGTTCTTAACAGATAGAAAATGAAAACAGGTAATAGATAATATTAAAAACCCAAGGAGAAATGCTTAATGCTATTTCTAGTCTCTTTTTGATAGCATATTTTAAAAGGTCAGCTGTGATATAGAGTATGCACCATTTATGATGGAAGGTAAAAAATTAAGTTGGACTGGGGAAGGATGTGGTTCAAGATTGCTTTTTGAAGTAGTATATTCAAATCAGTAAAGGGCAATACCATCCATTGCTGGGTTGATTGCCTCTAAACTGACATTTAAAAAGCACTTTTTAGAAAGGGGTAGAGGAGGATAAACAAACGAGAAATAAAATTAATTAATGATATTTTTGATAATGGGAAGATAAGAAATAATGACAAAAAATTGGCAAACAATAGAAGACATAATTAACATGGATTTGTCAAGGATAAATTATGAGGCAAATGTAATTGTCTTCTAGAAAGAACACATGAATTTTATATGGGGGCGGAGCCACATGGATTAGATGTGGACTCTAAAATCTTTTCTATGGAAAATAAGAGCCAGAAACAGAAAACCACGTAAAACAACTGTAAGACTCAGGAATTACTGCAAGGGGAACACCATTGTCTCCACAACCTACATCAAGAACGGAAGTTTTCAGTCTCCACAGAAGACTTCCATGTACCTCTCTCTAATCGCAGCCTCCTTCCTGCCCAAGGAAATAATTCTAACTTGCATAGTAATCACTTACTTATATTTCCTGATATACCCACATGTATTACTTTCCTAGGGCTGCTATAAAAAGTCACAACAAAGTGAGAGGCTTAAAACAATAGAAATGTGTTCTCTCACAGTTTGGGAGGCCAGAAGTCCAAAATCTGGGCATTGACAGAGTGCGTTCCTCTGCAGGCGCTGCAGGAAAATCCATTCCATGCCTCTTTCCCAGCCGCTGGTGACTGCTGGCAACCCTCGGCATTCCTTGACGTGTGGCTGTCTGTCCTCCGGTCTCTGCCTTGGGCTTCACATGGCCTTTTGCTCTGTGTTTATGTGTCTAAATTCTCCCTCTCCCTTCTCTTCTAAGAATACCAATCATTAGACGAAGGAACCAGCCTAAATCCAGGATGATCTCATTTTAAGATCCTGAACTTAATCACATCTGCAAGACTGTATTTTTAAATAACGTTACATCCACAGTTATTAGAGGGTAAGAACTTGGATGTGTCTTTTGCAGGGATACTGCTCAACCACTATATACACCCTCGGTCTCAATAGTTTAGCATCAATATTTATCATTTCTAACGTGTTTCGTCATTTAAATTTGTTTTAACCTATAGATCAGCCTCCGTCCCTTTCTTTTTCTACAATTTATGTGTTGAAAAGCCAAGGGCATTTAACATGCAGTTTCCCACAATCTAGATGTAGCTGACTGCACACCCTGACTAAGACTCTCTCCTCAACCAAAATTTATACAGGCTCCTCTGAGCACTCTTTTTGACTAGGCCTTGTTCGTGGGCCCTGTCTCCGGCCTGGCCAGGCCAGTTGTAGCAAGAATCCTGTTGAGTCAGTTGGAATTCCCCCACCCTTGATATCTGACCACCCTCGATACCTGATGAGATTTCTCATCCCCCACCCCTGATACCTGTCTTAGTCTGTTTTGTGTTGCTATGACAGAATACCTGAGGCTCAGAAATTTATAAAGAAAAGAGATTTGCTTAGTTCATGGTTCTGGTGGCTGGAAAGCCCAAGAGCATGGCGCCGGCATCTGTTGTGGCTTCTGGTGAGGACCCTGCGCTGCATCACAACATAGCAGAGAAGCAAAAAGGCAAGGGGGTGTGTGCAAAGATTCACACACAAGAGGCTGGGCTTGCTTATAACAACCCACTGCCGTGGGAAACTAATCCACTCCTATGAGAGTGAGAACTCACTCACTCCTGCAATACGGCATTAATCTACTCATCTAAACACCTCCCACTAGGCCCCACCTCCCAACACTTCCATATTGGAATCAAATTTCAACATGAGTTTCAAAGGGGACACACTCAAACCACAATATCTAATCGCTCTGGTCTATCTTCAGTTAGAATCCTGCTAAGACATTTTAGCAAGAATCCCCCTACCCTTGATGTCTCCACTTAGTAATTTTCCATCCACTGACCCCTTCACTCAGCTCTTTAGCTATAAGTCTCCACTTGTCCTTCTGGTATTCAGAGTTGAGCTCAGCTAAAAGGGGCTAAAGTATCTTTTCTCCTATTACAATAATTTCTGAATAAAACATTATTACTACTTTAACAATTGTCCAGCTCTGGCTTTCTTTGACGACTCACAGTACAGTTCAACATGTTCCTTCATACTCTGCATTTTCTACAAATGGGCAGCTGGATCTAGGAAATGGATTCTACTTGGGTGTAATTCCTTAGGCAAAAAATGTAGGTGGTGGTGGTATTTTTTTAATCAGGAGGCCCATTATGTTTGGTTGTTTCCTTTTTTCTAATGTTAGCAGCCTGATGTTCAATGACTACATCCCTCAATTGTATATTCTAATTCTATCATTAATTTTTTTGCATTTATTAGCTGTAATGCTTTAATAGTAATAATAATATAATATTAAAATACTTCCACTCATCTACTATTTGGTTAGCCATAAGTTATATTTCATATAGGAAAAGCATAAAAACTGCTTGATTCTTTTTCTCCTTGGTTTTTAAGATGATAAATTTGTCTCCTTTTGTACTTCAAAAATTACAAGTTAAATTTTTGTTGTTAAGAATTTATAGATCCAAACATAACTGCTGAGTTTTAATAAATCAAAATTTTTCTTACTGTAGTTCAAATTTTCCCATTTTGGCTAGTGGAAGCCTCATAAAGTTACCTCCCATGTGTTTTTAACACAAACTTCATAGTCTTTAACAGCTTCTCTGTGATCTGGTGTGACAAGATGTTTGGGTTCATCCTGCACCTTTCTTGCACCAGTATTGGAATCTCCAAGAATCCTTGGTTTCTATAAGATTATAGCCTTTCACTATGGGAGTTCATTGCTATTTGTTTTGTCACAGTTTCTAGGCCTTTCCAGTGGACACAGCTGTAAGTACATGTTTATACTTATAATTTTAGAGACGAAGTGTTTTACAAACCCATAATGATATTTCATACTGATATATACAGACTGATACACACAAACACACACCTCTATGGGTTTGCTTTAAAATTCCCTCTGTAACACATCTGTGTTTCCTTTCTTCAGGATGAAGATCCTTCGTTTCCAAGGACACAAAGAGTGACAGGACTACAATAGTCCGTAGTTGCTCACATGGTGCTGCACCCCTTCTTACTCAGCAGTGTAGAGAAAATAACTGTAGTACGGAAGCAATTAAAAGTTCTTCTGCATTTGCTTTCCCCAATCTGCCCCCATTTTTTATGTTTTACTGCATGTGCATCATATACTCTCTCCCTTTTTAGTTCTTCTTCAATCTAAATTCCACAAGTAAATATGTATTTAATGTTCACCAGCAGCAATTGTGTTAATGTCCTTCTAGTCATTTTGGTTGTCTGAAGCTTGTTCTCTAGCGGAGGCCCCAGAAATGCCAGATAAGAACAATATTTCCTGAGTTCTTGCATGTTGATATTTTTTCTACGCACTTTGTACTGGAAAATAAATTTTGGTTGATACTAAATGTTTGACTTACATTCCTTTTTTTATTATATTAAATACGTTATTTCATTTTCTTCTAGCACAAAGTGCTGATGTTGAAAAATCCAATGAAAATCTAATATTTTTCCTTATAAATCACTTTCTCCTTTTGTCAAGATGCCTAAGGGAAAGTTTTTATTTGTTTTATTTTAACTTCAAGTAATTTCTGGAGAATATATGTTGGCATTTGTCATTCTGGGTTGATATTCTTAAGTATCCACTGTGTTTTTCAATATGTAGTCCAAAGCTTTTATTTAATTTCACAAAAGTTGTTTTTTTTTTTTTTTCACTTATGGTTTAATATTAGCTCTGTTTTCTGGTTTTGGTTTTCTTCCTCAAGGACTCTCTGAATGTTGGACCTTCTTTGCCAATCTTCAATATGTGTCACTTTCATAGAATTCTTTTTATCATCATTGCCATTTCTTTTTTATTTTTAAAATTTTTACTTTTTTTTCAGTTTGTGTTTATCTTAAGACATAACCTGCTGTGTTTATTCTCTTATGTTTCTTTCTTTAGGATTCTTTTCTGAAATTCTTTTTCTTCAATTTCAAATTCTTTTCTGAGTTTTTTTTTTCTTTTTTTTTTTTTTTTT
>RJWJ010029493.1:0-20587 GCA_004363605.1 Indri indri
ATAGAGATGTTATTGCTTCATTCTGCAAAAGAATGACTTGAAGGAACCCACTTGGAAAATTGGCTATGTAAGATATTGAAATATATTAAAATTATGACATAAGCATTTTTAACAAAATTATTTCACTCCAGGGAACATTTCCCTATTTTTTATTATTGTTTTAAATTTTGTTCTTTCTGTTTATCTGTTGATATCCGGTGGTTTTTATTTCAAGATATTTAACATAGAAATAATAGAGCACAATTATTTTCTGTCATGTTTCATAATAACCTATGATGTACTAAATTTTAAAAAAATTGGAGATGTGTGCATAGTGTGTTATATCACTTTTTTACATATCATCATACTTCTTCTTTTTAAATCCAGATCATTCTTTTCTAAACTCTGATGATGGACATTGTTGAAAAATCTACATTTTTTGGCTATTAGATTTTATTTTTTTCCTTCTACTCTATTGTGCACATGTAATTTATTTTATCTCTCTATAGTTTAAAAGTGGTTTAACTTTTTAAATTAATATCTCAGAATACGAAAAGCAAAAAATAAATTAAGAAAGGTTAGCCTTTTGAATTAAGTAAAATGAACTCAGGGAAAAAATCATAAATCTTTCATGATGTCTGAATACAGAATGCTTAACTCTGTATTAATTTGTAGACATAATTGAAAATAATGCTTCCTCCAGATACAGTATACATTTTTAGAGAATGTAAGACTTTTCCTTAGCTTATACACAGATCTTAAAATTATCTAGGTTGTTTTTATAAAATTCTCTTTTTCATGTGCTTTATTACAACTTTTAACTTATATTTTTAAAATAAATCATCTTGGGTAAACTGGCCCCAGTATACAGTGAGTCTCAGGAAAAGATAGTGCTTAGGTACCAAAAAGCTTTGAGAACTTACCACCTGTCCTTTCCCTGTCTTTTTCCCTTTATCTGCTCTTTTATAACGTGGATTTTTTTTCTTTCTGATTTCTTGTAAACAGGAAGAAAGATCTCAGAGATTGACAATATATTTTCCCCACCTCTAGTCCTTAGTCAAGAGAGAATGCTAACATCTTAACTTGGGCACATTAAAAACCTCTGGTTTCTTCAACTAACCCAGAGATCAGGGATACACAATACAAACTTAACTATTGTGGAGTGCACAAGTGTCACGAGAGAGTTCTCAGAAATAGGAGGCTCCTCCTGAGCTGAGCAGATCCCACCAAAGTTGGCTGATACTCACGTAACAAACAGGTCTTCAGGTACAGATTCCTCAATCTTCCTTCTCTGAAATTGTTCAGCCCTTTACATTAGAAGTTAAATTGGCAATAGTTTTTTCCAACTTCACTCCTTTGCACATATTTCTCTCTCCACCTGCAATATTCTTGTATAGTTCTATAAACTTCATTCATTCTTTCCCTTTCCCTGACCCCCCATCATCCTAAGTCCTGGTACTGCCCCAGCAATCTTACTTTCACTCTATTCCTATGCAGTACCTTGAGTTTCTCTATAATATGACACATAGTTTATATTATATAAAATTACTTACCATTTCTTTCCCCATTGACTGTACAGTGCTTCATTATTTTATGAAAATAAAATCATCACTAATAAAATGTCCCTGCATATGATTTTAAGTTATGGGCAAATGATCTGTTGTTATAAAATAGACTCTCATCATATGCCATATATTTTCTCTGAACTGCTTATTAATCAGCATGATGACATGTGTAATAGATATGGAAAATCAGAGCAGAAAAATGTCATACACTCTAGCATACTAAATCAAAAAAATGTCAAAATTTGAACTACTATAATATCATTTCAATTACAAGTAACAGGAAGTTTTTCATAAAAAGGCATAATAGCTTCTGTTGCCTTCCTCATATTGAAAGAACTATAATTCGACCAGAAGTGGTGGCTCTGGCCTATAATCCCAGCACTTTGGGAGGCTGAGGCCAGAGGATCACTTGAAGTCTGGAGTTCGAGAACAGCCTGAGCAAGACCGAGATCCCTTCTCAACAAAAAATAGAAAAGTTAGCCGGGCATGGTGGCACACACTGGTAGTCCCAGCTCCTCTGGAGGCTGAGGCAGGAGGATCACCTGAGCCCAGAGTTCCAGGTTACAGTGAGCTATGATGATGCTGCTACACACCAGCCTGGGCTAGAGAGCAAGACTTTGTCTTAAAATTTAAAAAAATAAAATAAAAATAATAAACAACTGTAACTCAAGAAACCCATCCACAAAAGAAAAAAAGTATTATTTTACATATTACATAAAACGTAAACCAATTATAGTATTATATTTTTAAATTTTCAAGCAAAAGTAGTTATTGAAAGTGGCTACTCCATAAACATTATCAACTAATATTGTAAAGCATGATATCAAAATTCAATAAATACGATGTAATTGAGCTATCTTTGTACATAAATTTTTAGATATTATGTATAGTACTTCATATCTATATAATGTATGTCTTCCATATCTCTCTTTATTTACCTATCCATCTAACTATCGTCAATCTTATCTGGTGTAATCTAATCTAATCTGTCACAATGTGTCATAGACGGCTAACATTCACATTTTATTGCCGTAGTAAGTAATGTGACCACATCTAATGTCAAATGGGTGGGACAATGTCATCCTGTCATGTAGCCAGAAGGAGATTCATTGGACTGCTTGTGGTCAGGGCTAACAATCACAACAAAGCATATTTTCATATACATATAACAGCTTGTTTTAAATAAATCATCCCAGTCCTTGAACTAGCTACCTATTGCCTTTAAAAATAACAAGGAATACTCTTTAAGTTATAATATACTGCTGATGCAGTGATTTTCTTGTTCCTACTCTAATTTAGAAACAACCATTATGGTTAATTGATATAGTAAAATACGTTGATAAAATCTTATTTCATAATAAGTGTTACTAAGCAGAGAAGTTTGAATGAGAATAATGACGTAGTTCTGAATCCATCTTTTTTTTTTTATTTCAGCATATTACAGGGATACAAATGTTTAGGTTACATATGTTATTGCCTTTGCCCCACCCAAATCAGAGTTTCAAGCATGTCCATCCGCCAGATGGTGTGCACCGCGCCCATTAGTTGTGTATATATACCCATCCCCTCCTACTCCCGCCACCTGCCTGACACCCGATGAATGTTACTACTGTATTTGCACATAAGTGTGGATCAGTTAATAACAATTTTATGGTGAATACATGTGTTGCTTGTCTTTCCATTCTTGTGATACTTCACTTAATAGAATGGGCTCCAGCTCTATCCAGGATAACACAAGAGGTGCTAAATCACCATTGTTTTTTGAGGCTGAGTAGAACTCCATGGTATACATATACCATATTTTATTAATCCACTCATGTATTGATGGGCACTTGGGTTGTTTCCACATGTTTGCAATGTGGATTGTACTACTATAAACATTCTAGTGCAGATGTCTTTTTTATAGAATTTTTTTTTTCTTTTCTTTTGGGTAGATGCCCAGTAATGGGATTGTTGGATCAAATGGAAGTTCTGCTTGTATCTCTTTGAGGTATCTCCACATTACTTTCCACAGAGGTTGTGCTAGTTTGCAGTCCCACTAGCAGTGTATGAGTGTTCCTATCTCTCTGCACCCACGCCAACATTTATTGTTTTGGGTCTTTTTGATAAAGACCATTCACACTGGAGTTAAGTGATATCTCGTGGTTTTTGGTTTAAGTAGTTCATTCATTTTTGAAGATATGTTTTGTTGTAATATTTAGCACTGACCACAAGCAGTCCAATGTCTCTCCCTCTGGCCACATGACAAGATGACACTGTCCAACCCACTTGACATTAGATGTAGTCGCATTACTTACTCTGTCAATGAAATGTGAATGATAGCCATCTATGACATGTGACATAAACTTTAAGTTGCACTACATCCTTCTCCGTTTCCTCTTCCTTCTACTACAGTGACCATCAAAAGCTCAGAAAGTGACTGCTTCATCTCACTTGCCTCCCATGAGGATCAAGATGAACATATAACAAAAATGAGAACTATAATGTTATTGTTTTATACCACTAAGTTGTGGTATATATTTGTTTCTACAAAGTAACCTAGCTTATCTTGACAAATTCCATTTAATTCGGCTAATATGCTTTTATTTTATTATTTCTTATCACTTTCTGACTTCTTTTACCATAAATAATTGAGGAATACATATTATCATACTTTAATCTTTGTTGCCTTTGTTATCAAAGCAGAAAGAAGTGTGCTGTAATATTATTCACTTTTTAAATTTACTTTGAAATATATTTTATACTGAACTGTAACATTGCCATTATGAATAGTTATAAAAAACACTTATGTCAGAACTTAAGATTAAGGTGATATATTTGTATGCTCATGAAACAAAGTCTCATTTATATTTATAACATAAAAGGTAATTTATAACTTCAGGTATAAGATCTCATGCTTGAATTAAAACTCAAAATGCATAAAAATATTTATACATTGATTCAAAATATTTATTAATTTAAATGCATGCAGAAGAAAGTAGGCAAAATCCTTGTCCATAAGCAACTTATATTCTGTTGGAATCATGCAGATGATTCAGAAAAATATGACTTATAAAATTATTATGGAATAAAATGAAGCAAGTGTGCAGACTGGAGAGTCCTGGTACTAAAGATGAGGATACGGTTTTAAATCATATAGAAAAGGATGATTTCATTGAGAAGGTAAAATTTGGTCATGATCTTAGAGCAGTCAAGCTCTCCAGGTGTCTAAAGAAGGCTTTCCAGTTACATGACTGGCAAGAGCAAAGGCCATTAGGCTAGAACATACCTAGTGATGCTGGGAAGGATGCCGGTGCCGCTAACAAAAGGGAGAACTGTGGGACAAGAATCAAAGATGAAGACCAAGAGGCAGCCACGGGTCAGATGTCGGAGGGATTCCTAGGTTGTTTAAAAAATTTAGATTTAATTCTCTGTGAAACACAAAGTCGTTGGAGAGCTGAAGCATCATGAAAGGATGACTCCAATAATTTGCATTGAGTAGAATGTCAGGGAGTGAAAGCCTAAGAGGGAGACCTTCGGAAGATTATTACAGTAGGTACAGACTAAGATGATAACTTTGGAAGTTGTAAGAAGTGGGCAGATTTCCATATATTTTGAAGAAAGAACCAACAGTATTTGCTGATGAATTGAATGTAGAACTTGAAAAAATTAGAGGAATCAAAGATAAAGTATTCATTAAATGAGATGGGAAACATTATGAGAGGAAAATGTTTGACAGATAAATGTCAGCTTGTCCTAACTGCTCCATCAATAACTTTACTGTTTGAGACTTTAATTACAGATGTAGCTCCAATGCCTGGATGAGCAGAGCATGTTGACTTAGCGAAAGCCAACATGGGTAGGACCAAAAACAGGAAGCTACCGTGAGTGACCATTTTGATACGACTCTCCCCTGTTTCTTCAATGTATCATCAGCCACCCGGGACACTGCCAAATCTGCTTGGTCCCACTGCTAATCATCCGGCCTTTTTACATTGATACACCTTCTGCTGGAATCAGACGCCATTTCCACATAAGAATGGAGAGTTCTTTTTGCTTGGGTTTTAAACTGCTGTTTATGTTTTCTCTCTTTATAAAATAAAACCCAAATAGATCAAATATTTAACGTGCACTAATAAAGCTATAGATATGTTGAATTATAGTTGAATATTTCTATTAGATTTAAATGGAGAGACATGTAATGACATGTAATGGAAAATATAGGCAATAATGCTTATAGAATTTCATTTAAAAAAATCTTATAACCTAAACGTCTGCTAACTCTATAGTTCCTCAATATAAGAGGAGAACTCTGATTCTCATTTTGTGGTTATTTATGAGAGTTTCCAAAGGTCAAAACTGCACTTTACAAACTGCAGTCATCAATTCATAGCTATTTATCCATATCTACTTTCAACCATGCATTGGATAAATTTTATGACTGCCAAAGACCATTATGAGAACCTCATATTTGTACTACACTAAGAATTTCTGATGGTTCGGAATTTCTTTAGAGTATAGTCAATTGCTAGGTTCCACACAGTCATGGAAAAGGATTTCACACACACAATGAGTCACACATCACTAACGCCCCAAAGCAATTCTATTTATGCCCAGTTTCAGAAAGAACCACCAGAACAGTTCTGTCATGACTAATTCCTCTAACTTTAGGTGTTTCACATCAGTCTAGGGGAATCTGTGGTTCAGAAGAGTCATTTAAGACCTTCCGTTCTTGTGTTCTCTTTATCCTGATCTATCAAAACACTTCTTATCTCTCAATGTTAAATATAAACAGACACACTTCCTTGAATATTAATAAAGACATATATTTGTATGTATAAACACTTTTTACACACTATGAAGCATCTATAACTACTGAGATATAATGCTTTATTGATTTCTATTATCATCCTTATGTTGTATCTATAAATCCTACTCTCTAATGGGGATATCAGAGATTTTAGTGGCATGACTTACCATGTTTTATGTTGAAAGACATCTATTAATTCACTGAGCTGAGATTTGAACCAATAACTCTCTAAACCAAAGTGTATGTCCTTACATTATAGCATGTTGTCAAAAAAAGAAAGTAAAAAAAAGAAACAATGATATATCAAGTCAATTAATGAAATTGTAGAAGCAATTGTCACATGAAAGAAAACATAAAAGTTCAATAAATGTAAACCATGGTTCTAGTCCTACAAAATTCAAATGAATAGCTATGAAGAGAATAATAAAGGATTTGTCACTCATCTAATCAGCTAACGTTAATACCAAACTTGTGCAATATTGTAATGGAATGGGAATTCTCACACCTTGCATAAGAAAATTTAAATTAGTATTAACTTTTTAAAACAATTTAGCAATCTGTATTAAAAGCTTTATAATATTTCATATCATTTGATTCAACTATTCTGCACTTCCCTGCTTTAGGAGTTTGGCCTATGAAAATAATCAGAAAGGTATCTAAGTAGGTATGTTCAGTCTTGTCAATAACCACATCGTGATAATATAAAAATGGCATTGATCAAACAAAATGAAATTTTTAAATTAGAAAGACAGACATGCTATATTAGTCACACACAGGTAACATTATAGCAATTAGGTACCATAGGTATCAAATCTGCTTTTATATTCTGACTCAGAGTCATGGCCCATTCTCTCCGAGCTGCCCAGCCTGCTGTAATTTGAATGTACTTAAGGGAAATTCTTCTGAGTTGTAAAAATGATTCAGTCTTCTTTGACTGCCAAGAAAATCACTAAACTTTAGTATTTGTGAGAATCATGTCTCTGTATTACATGCTTTAGATATAACTCCTTAATGGATATTAAATTGTAGAAGACAATTATTCAACATGCCAAAAGAACTTAGAAAAAAACTGACTTGTTATTCTTGGTAGATCACGCATTTCTTGACTTGTATTTTAAACTATACTCTTCATATAAATTATGTCTAAAATAAGACAAAAACCAAAGTTAAGTATGTTCCTTGTTCTATTGAACTAAATTAGAGAAATCATCTCAAAACTATTTTCAGCAAACTTTAATTACTTTTTCTGCTGTTTGGTGCCTGCAAGGTATAGTGCGATAACTTTTTACTGAATCAGAAGTCGTGTTTTTAACACTGCCACTGCCACTGCTGATTAAAAGCGGAAAGAATAACCACTATTTCTGAAACTCAGAGACACTTGTCTATGATTGTAACTTACAATGGAAGGGTAGTATTAAATTGGTTGAAATGTTGGAGACATGCTGTTTAAACAATCTAATACTTGTAAAAGCAGCAGTATTTCTATTGATAACTATTTCTGAAAATATGTGGAAGATAACCAAGCAAGAAAGCTAATACTATGCTTCTGAAGAACAAAAGTGCATTTAAATAAAAGGATAAGTTTTTAAATTAAATCTTAAAAAAATCATAGACTACACAGACAGACGTCTGTGCTTGTGTGCCTTCCATATTCCATGTTATTAATTTACCCTGCAGACAGTATAAGAAGAGTTTCCAGAACCCATGTTCTAGTATCCAATTCACCCGGATTTGAGTATTGACTCTTCTACGAACTATCTGGATGACCTTGTATGACTTACTTAAACACTCAAAATTGCAATATTCTGTTATAAAATATTCATGTGATAAGATAATCTACCTTAAATGAAGGTTCTCAGGAGTAAATTAGTTCATATTGAGAGTTTAGGAAACTTCTATGAAAGCTAGCCCTGGCTCAGCATGTTGGATTTATGATGCTGAAGATCATCACAGTGATGTTCATGAGGTTGTTGGAAGAGTAGAAAAACAAAATTCAGGGATATACACTGGCATAAGAATTCTAACCTACGCTCTATGGCTTCTCATATACAAAAGTCACCAACTTTTCTCTGCTAGAGAGGTTTTCTTTAAAATATTTTTTTTAAAAAATAGCATATTTATTGAGACATAATTCACATAGCATAAAATTTATCTTTTTAAGGTGTACAATTAAGTGGTTTTTAGTATACTCACAGCGTTATGCATCCATCATCATTTCTAATTCCAGAACATTTTCTTGACTCCCCAAAAAAAACTCATACATGTTATAAGTCATTTCCAGTATCCATCTCTACCCAAACCCTTGACAGTAATTAATCTACTTTCTGTCTCTCTATGAATTTTTCTATTCTGAATATTTCATATAAATTGTATTATACAAGATGTGACATTTTATGTCTGGCTTCTTTCACATAGTGCAATGTTTTCAAGGTTTACCCATGTTCTAGCATATATCAGCACTTTACCTTTCTTTATGGCTAGATAACATTCCATTGTATGACTATACAATATTTTGTTCATTCATTAGTTGATGGACATCTGGGTTGTGTCCATTTTTTAACTACTATAAATAATGCTTCTATGAACATTCGTGTGGGATTTTTTGTGCGACCATATATTTTCATTTCTCTTAGGCATATACCTAGGAGTGAAATTGCTTGTTCATATAGCAACTCTATGTTTTAAGACATACAATTAACTTTAATTCAAGTATCTAAGCCCATATCTCCTGATACTTTTTGAATTAAATAATTTAGCTAGTAAATAAATAAAATGTTGATTACCTGTAATGTAAATACTGTATTAATAGGAATCAAAACCACTCCTGTGAATCAGGAAAGATCTGTGTCCTTGAGGAGCTTGAAGATTTGTATGTCGATGAAGGTGCAGAGGGCGGATGAGGAGGAGAAAAGGCTATTCCAGAAAATAGTTTCTCCTTCTATAAAACAAAAATGTTTCCTGTCCTTCAGATTTGTAAGAAATAATTATTAACTTGGAGAACTTTTCCTCAGATTGGAAACGAAAGAGGGATATATTTTTTATAATTCACATAAAAATCGAGTTATCTTTATCATCATGATCATCATCACTTTATAATTTGGCATAGGCTAGTCATGAAAATCAAATAATGTGAAACAACTGCATCCCATAACATACAGTGGACACACCAAGTTAAAGATGCTTTAGGCTATCACGCCTCAAAATTTTATGTCCCCAAATTAAGAATATTCTACATGTAGTCTATTTATTCTGTAAGAAACAGAAAAGGAAATATTTCTATAAAGCCAAAATTGTTCTATTCGTGTTTGTTTTAATGTGCAAAGAGATTCTCTGTCACAGATTAGAAATGCTCCTATTCACCAGAAGCATTAAAGCATGAATGCTTTATGTGAAAGTTCAATCCTAGCCTTGAGTTTTCAAGTGAAATTTATATTAACATAATCAGGAAACAATACAGTAAGTTATTAATTGATCAAAGTTAGATACCTTAGTTTTGCTTAGAATGAACTTAGAGATTTTTCTTGGGAAACTGAATTGATTGAGTTCATTTTTTTCTAATCTTTTTATATCAAAACCTTGCTGGAAATAGCTATTGCAAGCTGATTCTGAAGATTGAAGTATAATAAAAAAACATTAGACTCCAGAAAAGAGAAAAATGTATATTTCATCTGCTCTCTATTACTACAGTTTTAATTTATCACATATATAGCATTGTGTTAATTTTAAAATCCTCTGTAATAGGATCTTATATGCCATAGCCAATTCTGTTAAAAATGTAGGTAGATAAATGTTAAAGGGTATGATGAGCTTCCCTCATCTATTCCAATTCCTCTGTCCTTTATTACCAAATTAATTGGTGCTGTTTTGTAATAAACTATTAAAGAATACCAATAGAAAAGTTTATCACTCATAAATGTACAGGCCATTGAGTTATGATAAATTGAAGACATCTGGAAGCCAGAAGGCTGACATCAAGTTGTTGGCAGGGCCATACTTTCTTAGAAGATTAGGGCAGAATCTTCACTTGCCTCTTGCAGCTTGGTGGCCCCAGGAATTCCTTCCCTTGTAGCTGTATCACTCTAATCCCTACTTCCATCTTTGCATGTCACTTCCCTTTGTGTCTCTTATAGGGATACTTGCCATTGGATGTGATTTGTGGCTCAGCCAGATAATTAAGGATAACTTCATTTTTAGATCCTTAAATTGATTACACCTGAAAAAACCCTTTTTTCAAATTAAGGTCACATTCACAGGTTCCAGGAATTAGAACATGGACATAAATTTGGAGAGGCACCATTAATTCCACCACAATCATGACATTAACTTCCAAGACCATGGATTTGTTTTGTCTTTTTTTTAAATTTTATATAAACAGAATCATATGTTACATGCTCATGTGTAGGTGCTTTTTAAAAATTAAATGTTAGCTGTGCAAATTTGTATCATGCTGCTCCAGGCTGGAAGCCTGCTATGATTAAATAAGGTTTGATTCTGTGGCTCTCATCTCTCTTCTTGCTTACTATTTCCCCTGTTTGCTTACTGGCTATCTACTGTTCAGATTCTGGCCAGAGGAGGGAGACAGAAAAATAGTAAATGTACATATGCTGTTTATTTTCCATCAAGGAATGTAGAGGATGAGTATGTTCTTTGGGGACAACAAAAGTATTAATAAAAATAAAAATAAATAGAAAAATAAGACATCTAAATCCCAAACCACCAAGAAATGAAAATTATAAAAAAAAATCTTTAAAAAAAGATAACAGCATTAGTGTTATTAACATGTCAGAATACACTTTATTGATGTATCTGCATGCAATGTTCAAGTTGTTAAGTGCATACTACTTAGCTAGGTGACCTGGTAAAATGTGCAGTTGCTGCGCCCAAAAGTTTCCTGGGAGCCTGTACAAATAGATTTACAAATATAATCAAATGGAATATTCAGTTAGAGAAATAATATTCATAATATATATAACATGTGATATATTATGTATAAGGTATATAATAATTATATATAACAAGAGTTCTTATTTATAATTTTAATCTACTTTTAACTGAAATGGGAAAAACGTTACTTTTCCCATTTATTTAAACAATCACCAAAAAAAATCAAAAATATTAAATTATATAGCTTGTAAAATGTAACTCTGGGTGTGACTATTAAAATAAAACATTGTAAGTAATTGACTGCACAACTTTACAACAGAGCCTGCTATCCACCAAAACAGCAGCAGAACCGGCTATCCACCAAAAATCTGTGCTCATTCTTTGGAAACTCAGACACATGTCTCAAAAGGGATAATCCAATCACAGACTACATTCTCATTCTCTCATGCTCATAGTAGTCTAGTTATGCAGTTAGTTCTCAGCCATAAAACACAAGGCACATTAATGAGCATTACTTCCAAAATAAAAGTTTTAAGTATCAATGTTCCTTTTCTGTATAACTTATTCCATCAGCTGGTAACTATAGGGCTTGACAAATCCACAGCAAGCGACTGGATTTCAGAAGCATGACATGACAGAAAGGTGCTTATTTAGGTGCAGAAGGCTTGAGATGTTATGCGCCTATGCAATAAATTTATTTTTTTAAACTAATGAAATGAAGAAGTTCCTTATTATAAAAACATGCATTACATTAACTGATATAATATATAAAGTTGCTTTTCTATTTTATTTCTATATAGATATACAATATCTTATCTGACTCTTACAGAAAAGATTGTTTTGGGCTTTCGATGGTAGGTGTGTAATAAACTATACCATGTAGGTTTGTGCAAGTACACTCTATGATGTTTGCACAATGACAAAATCACCTAAGGACATATTTCTCAGAATGTATCCCCATTGTTAAGTGACATACAACTGTATTTTAAAGTTTAAAAATAAGAATTATGTTAATAATAATATTAAAGGTAACTGCAGTAATGTTGAAGGACAAATTTGTAGAATTGACATAACTTAATTTTCCAAAGTGCTTATGCATTAGCAAATGTCAAGCTATATAGAAACTAAAACCCATAACCCTTTAAAAAATCTTTATATCTATGAGTTGTAAGATTTAGAACATGTTAATGACTTGTTAAAAAGCCAACTGGGAATAATTTAGTAAATCACAATCTAGCAAAAACAAGTTCATCCTCTTATGGACACTGAGATAATGTTTCTCATAATATGTCACTCATGTTTGGAATTTAAATGGTGGTAAAAATCTACTTATTGACTTTTACGTTCTTCTGCCATCAACAGTACTTTCAATCATATGGTGTTATGGATCGTATGATATAAGGCGAAAAATCCAGAGACTGAAAAATAGCAAATGATTTTCCATTAATTAGAATTTGTGTGTGATTGGAATGAGTAAAATGATTCTAGAAACACTAAATTCTAAATACATTTACCTAATAGAAAGATCAAGCTAAGTACTGAGCACTGTACCATGAGTTTGAGAAATTTCTTGAAGCTTAAATGTGATGCTAAAATGTTTAAATAATTCTATGGTTTTTCATGATATATTGCTAAAAGTTTGTTAAAATGTAAAAAATTGTGTTAATTCTAAAATTACAGATAATGATACAAAAAATTTGAAAAGCTTCTTTTAACTTCATATAGTTAAGAGATTGAACATTGAAAAAGATGGTAAGTAAAGATCTATGTTATAAAAATGTATTTTTATATTCATACAATTAATCTTAATTAATTCTCTAAATATGAATATAACAAACTCTTAGTTTTAAGCAATTACTTATGGACAGACTAAGAATTATTAGCAATATATATCAAAAGACTTTAAATAGCATATGACTATTCTGTTACACATTAACATGGGACTAATACAGCTCAGAGCAAAAATAAGAGAAGTTCTAGTTTATGGCCAGTGAAAGAAGAGAGTCCAGAAATAAGCATTGGTAACATTTGCTTAAGGGTTTCAATAGTTTTCATGAGGAAGAATTTCAAATTAATAACTATTGATAACTAAATATGCAGCTGCATTTAGAGTGTACTAAGTAATTATTTGTGCCTAAACTTCTTATTTTATAGATTTAATAAAGTTTTCATCGTTTAACAAAAGTTTCGTTTTGTAAGGCGGAATTAATATTTTGTATTAAAAATTTTCTTCAAAAAATTCTGCATAAAGTGTATAGCTATTGTTCACAAATATATATACATACACACGCACATATATACACACAATCATGCGCTGCATAAAGACGTTTCATTTAATGACAAACCACATACATGACAGTTGTCCCATAAGATATAATGAAGCTGAAAAATTCCTATGTCCTAGTGATGTCTTAGTCTTCATAACATTGTAGAGCAATTACTCAATTTTCAAAAAAATTTAATGTAGCCTAAGTATACAGTGTTTATAAAGTCTACAGTAGTGTATGGTAACATCCTATAGCTTTAATTCACTCACCACTCATTCACAGACTCACCAAAGCAACTTCCAGTCCTGCAAGCTTCATTCGTGGTAAGTGCCCTAAACAGGTTTACAATTTTTTATCTTTTATTTTCACTGTACCTTTTCTACATTTAAATATATTTAGATATACAAATACTTAACCATTGTGTTATGATTGTCTACAATATTCAGTACACTAAAATGGTGTACAGGTTTGTATCCTGGGATCAATAGGCTATACCATATAGCCTAGATATGCAGTAGGCTATACCATCTAGGTTTGTGTAAGCTTAAGTATGCTTTATGAGGTTCACATGAAAAAATTGTCCGACGACTCATTTCTCAGAACATATCCCTGCCGTTAAGGGATATATACATATATACACACACACACACATATGTATAGTCTTGCATCTCTCATATATACACACACACATAACCCTATATATATGAACATATAGGTGTACATATAAATATACACACACTTATATATGCATATACAGGGAATTATGTGTAAATATATAATAAATGCATTCATGGATGTTTATATGTGTATATGTATGCATGTGTGCGTGCATAATACACTTATATAAACCAGTAGATCCTTATGGATATTTGCAGTTAAATTTTGAAGACCAAATTTATTAACTGCTACATTAAACAATCCTGTCCAGACAGTCTACAAGTTATAGGATTGACAGTGATGATGGGTTCTCTGTTTCCCACTCATAGGGAACCCCGTATTCCCTTTTTGCTTGATTCAGTCTAATTTGAACAAAGATTTCTTTCTTTTGTCTCCATTTTTTTTCTACTCATATTGTCCAGACATGTTTCTACTCCATGTCCAGGGATGTTTAGCAGTGTTGAGCATGTAATAATTAATGACATCCAGGACAGGAGGTATCATGGTCAGGTTTCAACTTCTCAGAAAAAGCTTTTGTGAAAGAAGTTCTCTTTCTATCATCTACTCCATGTGTTTTATTTGCAAGTTGTCGCAACTTTTTTTTCTTATTTTCCAAGTACATCCATTTCTGGTCCCCATGAGGTAAAAAAGCTGATTGTGCAAGGAAGCCTCTCCAGAGATATTATCTGTGTCAGTATGTGGTGTTTAAATAAAAATTTTTTTCATCTCACTTACAATTACTAGTGGACTAGTGTATTAGGGCTCTGCAGAGAACAGAACCAATAACATAGATAGACCGGTAAGTAGGTAGAGATTTGTTATGAGGGTTTGGCCCACATGATTATCAAGCCTGAGAAGTCCCATGATCTGCCTTTTGCAAGCTAGAAGCTGGAAAAGCCAATAGTGTAGTTCTAATTCAAATCTGAAGACCAGAGAGCCAAGGGAGCCAACGATGTGCAAGTTCCAGTACACATCCAAAGAAAGGTCCAAGAAGTGGTGGGGTTGGTGGTATAAGTCCTTGTCCAAGTCTGGAGCCCTGAGAATGAGGGTCTCCACTATCCTAGAGCAGGAGAAGATGGATGGCCCAGCTCAAGTAGAGAGCCAATTTGCCCTTCTTCCCAGTTTTCTTTGTTCTATACAGACCCTCAATGGATGGGCGGGTGCTCATGTTAATTGACATAAGAGTAATCTATTTTACTCATTCTACGAATTTAAATACTAATCTCTTCCAGAAAACACCTTCACAAACACAACTAAAAATTAATTTTTATAGCTATCTGGGCATTCCTTTACCTCCTCAGTTGATTTGACAAAATTAACATAACAGCTAAGAGAGGGGAAATGATCTTTGGCTTATAAGTGAGGAAGAAGTAGAAAGGCAAAAACACAGAAACAATTCTATTAACATTTCAAATGTAACTCTAAGCATAAGCCTCAGTCTTTTGATCACTCACAAAAGTTTGGGTAATCAAATTTTAATTTCTTACCTAATCCTCCTTAAGAGGTGCACAATTCACACATTCACAATTCAATGTCCAAATCTTTGTTCGCTAAAGATTTTTACAGCCTTTATAACCAGGATAATATTCCTGGAAATTAAATGAAACTTTAATTTTCAAAATATTTTGAATTTTCCAGGAATTTATAGAAAACTTAACATTAAATACATCAATGGAAATATTAAATATTATGTGTAAACAATTTTCAACATAACTCTTCTCTCTGTACTCAGTATTTGATTTTTACTGAGAATGTTCTTAAAGATAGATAAATTTATAACACAAAGATATAGACAAAGGCAAAATTATAGACCTTATACTAAACAAGATTATATATGCACTAGTATGTAGGAAAAGTGTGATATTTAGTACATAGTCTTAACTGTACTTTATACCCAATTTTGCTATAAAACATCTATATTTTGGGGATATCAGGCATTGAAGTGCCATTAAAACATGTTATCAATTCTCATAAAAAAGTATTGTTAGGTCTGGAGCCAAGAGGGAGACACACGAAGCCTCATGTGTAGCAAAATGCTGTTTATTTTGAGCATCTGGGTGCAGAAGGGAGGAGGCTAAAAAGGGCATCCAGGAGAGAACAGGGGAGAGCCTTGGGTTTTATAGAGGGTTTTTCTGGGAGGAGTAAACAAATTCTTTTCAAACAACTGGGGAGAGGAGGAAAGTAAGTTCCGTCTTGCATTGGATTCCTTTATCTCCCTAGGCAACAACTGGGAGAGATAAGCATAGTCCTTATCAGGAGGGATAAGGAAAGTCATTCACTTATCTCCCTAGGGTCTGGCAAAGGCTACATGCCTAATACACCCCTAAGAAGGGGAGAGTGGTGGGTTTTATAGGAGGTTTGGATGGAAGTTGGGGGAGGGTGAATTCTTTAAGCCTAACAAGTACATGTCCAGAGAAAGGCACCAACAGTCCTGTAGGCCAGAAGTGCTTCAAAGTGAAAAAGTGAAATGCAGTAGCCCTCTGGGCCTGTGATGTTGTGGTTGATAACTGCCATCTGCAGGAACCTCATCATGGATCTTTGCATAGAATGTGAAGCCAACCAGGTGTCTGCCACTTGAGAAGACAGTATCATAGCGGCAGGTATGTCCATTGGGCAATACTAGAAAAAGAAATACTTCCATCAAACTTAACCGTTTTGTTGTTCATTTAAGGACTTGTCCTCCTATTATTTAATTATAAATTGCATAGAACTAAGTCTTTTCTGCTTTGTCTTTTCAGTTTGCTGTTCCTGCAGCCATAATGTGTTCTTTGTCAAATAAAGTCCATTTGGTTTCTAGAGCAGATGCTGTCTCTTGTGTATGTGAAAACAGTGAACATAACTGAAGGGTCCCCTCTGAAGGCAGAATAGCCAGCTTTTGAAAGCACAGTGTTTATTCATTAGAACCAGAGCAGGGTTGTCTTGCGGGCTCATTGCTTAGTCATGAGGAATAGGACAGCAGGAGGGGGAGTGGGGACCCCTGGCACTCCAAAAACAACAGTCAGCCCCATCTTCTTCCTGTGTGACAGCAGCGGACTTCTGAATGAGGGATTTCTAAGAACATGGGATTTGGTCACCAAATCCAACTCTAAGTCATTTTAATTATATTTTCAATTTTTATGTCACCTTTCCAAAAAAAAAAGTGAATAATTCTGAACAATGAATTTTCTTTTTCTTCCATTTTTATGACAATCAAACATATTGTATCTCTTATTTAAAGTATTTGAATATATCTTGTGAAATATTAAGTGTATCTCCCTTCTTTTATTATGAACAGTATAAAAAAGTTTGTGTATAACCTACACAGCATTACCTAGAATGAGGAAAATCATTTAATATAACATTGAAAGATAGGTTTAATCATCATAACTCTGACAATAGTCAACTTCCCAGAGCTTCAACTGTGATTTCTATAATATGAGAATAATTGCCCTTGCATATTGCTGTCTACTATAATGATCATATTCAATAATAAAGTCATTCTCTCTCTCTCTCTGTATATATACTATGTATATATGGTTTACATGTATGAGTTATCAAAACATAAACACAAATGTTAATTATTTTTAAACTTCTTTCATTTACATATTTCTATCGTGTGCCTTTGGCATGACTTTCAGCTTCACACTCTAAAAGTGGTGGCTTTCTAAATTGATTTAAGACCATATTGGAAAAGGAACTAAATCTGTTCCTACACTACATCTCCTATATTTTCAATGTTTCTTTATTTTAACAAGATTCAGCTCATTTTCCGCATATCTTTGCTAAGCGTCCTAACTTCTGAGAATCTAATGCTGGTTTCTACCATTGTTTTACAGTTCTGTCACCAAATCAAACTCCTTTCAATCTTCCTGGTAATAACTAAGTTGGAACATCCTTTATCTTGTTCCTGAATGCTTGGCAGTATGAACATTTGAAATATAATTAAGACAATGAGTATTTATGTAGCCATGCTTTACTAACTTCCATAGTATTATGAATATTTTTATTATAGTATTCTTATTTGAAATTTATAACTATATCACATAGTATAAATACATAGTATATGTAACATATTCTTATTTTCAGACACAAGTAGGAAGATAAAAGCTTATTTAAATACCTATAAAGATAAAAATACTTTGCATAGAAAAGTGCTGACTTTTTAAAAATCATTTATGTATGCATATTGGCAATAAATTAAAATATATGTTAACAATATATTCTTAACATTCAACACTTATCTAGATATTTATCAATCAAAAATTAACATAATCAGTAGTACATTTTCTTTCATTTTTAGTGTTAGTTCTATGTGGTCTATATACTGACATATTATTGAATATATTAAGGGTATGAATTTTTCCATCTCAGTATTTTTAATTTTGTTTCTTCTGATTACAAAGACATGCCAATACAATTAAAATTCCACTTTAAAAGTAAAATATTTTTAAATTATATATGCATATTTTTAAGACTTCTAACTTAAACTTTATGGACTGATAATGTGAGAAACAAAAAGGAAGTCCTGACGTTAAAGTGTGAAATAAAATTATATTACTGATTAAGTCCCTTAGAACTTTATTTAGATCTCAGTATCTTTATCTATATCTTAATCCATATCTATACATGCATATGTATACATACATTTCATTATTAACCTTATTAACATTGTAATGCAAATATCATCAGCTCTTTTATTAAATATCAAAGATTGCTTGCTCTGTAGCTCTTTGGACTATTAAGGCCACCTATTTTGCTTATATCTACTAACAGGTATATATTGTCCTAATTGCTAAATAAACATATCAAAACCTCCATTTTTATGTAAGAAGCTCAAATTAGTTAATGTGTTACCTTACCCTTATAGTTTGCTTTTCAGTGGAATATTGCAAGTCTGTTCCTTTTTGTTTTTACAGAGACTTTATATTTCAATTATAAACAAAGAAAAAAAATTGCATCTATTTTGTTTCAGAAGCGAGGCTGCCTACTTCAATGCTTTGAGAGCAAAAATTACATGAACCATATATAAAATATTATATTAAAGAAATCCAAGCTTAATATGTGAGAACTATTTCTAAATCTATTGGTCGTGAACTATTAGAGCCTATCTAATTAAAGTTTTAGTTAAATTGTATTATGATGAAGAAATACTAATTTTACTTTAATCCTCTTTTCAAGGTTAATAGGGCAAACTTATTTTTAAATGAAAATGTTGAAAGCAATTGCTCACAGGAACATTATTCATAATCACAATGCAAGCTATTTCTTTTATTATGCATCAAAGCTATTTCTTATATTGTGTATCCTCCTAGGAGGTCAAAGATTTTAGAGTCAGGATCTTGCTAATCCTTCAAGGTTTTTAATTAAATTGAAATATTGTACAGACTTTAGCAAAAGAGAAACAAAATTTCTGGTCTTGATAAATATGAAATCTATAATATTTTGCAGGGGTCATTTTTGGCAGTGAAGTAACTTTTTATTCTATCGCCTTTTCTATTAGCTCTCTTGCTTATCACCTGGTTTTCACAAAACAAAGGTAGGAGGAAATGGGAAGAACTAAAAGTCAAAGTACTCTTTCCAAGCCCTTTCTTATCACTCCTGGCCTCATTGTTCCTTATCCTTATTTTAATCACTTTTTGTGGCTTTTGTATGGGATGGCCCCATATTATTACATAGGTTTTGAGGACTTGGCAGTTGGCCTTAATCGTTATAAAATGAAAGTTTGAATTATAAAAATGGCTAGTTCTTCACTTATGGTTATCTTACTTTCTCTCCAGATGACAGAAGTACTCCTAGAGAAAGTATATGGCCAAAATGTGTTGAAGGCTTTTTTTTTTTTTTCCCCTGTAACACATAGGACAATATAAGCTATAGATTTATAAGTCAAGGAACTGAAATAAGTCAAATGCCCCAAATAGAGAAATAGTTCCTTCATATTGATTGGAATTGTTACATCTCATGAGTTAAGGAACTGAAATAGGCCATATGCCCAAAAGAGAAAAATAGTTCCTTCATATTGACTGGAATTGTTTTCCTACTTCAAAACATATATATGAGCATCTACTTAAATTATAATTTTTAACTTGGGTATTCAACGTAGACATATGGTTTCAATTTCTAAGAATCTAAATCAAATATTTTAAATAAAATTACAATAAAAACTTAGTAAATTAATTTTAAAAATCATTCTGAAACTTAACCTCATTAAACATTGTCTTTGATTAAAACAAACTGTGACTGCTTACATCAGTTTTTTGGTTGATATCAGCACTCTTTCCTGACAATTTGGGTGTGTGGCCTAATGCACCTGATCTTTCCTTCTTGGATCCAGAGTGAGAGACAACTAAAGCAGTCTTGATTCTAGAAGTGGAAGACTTCTATAACTTTAGACAAGTGAACAGACTAGAATCCTTATGGTGTTAAAAGGGAACAAGATATATATTCTTTTTTTTTTTTTTTTTTTTTTT
>RJWJ010029494.1:0-20584 GCA_004363605.1 Indri indri
ATGTGGACATTTTAGATAACTACTCTTGAAAATTTTAATATGTTTCCAAGTACTGGTAATTATAGCCAAAAGCAACATATTTATGGGTACATGCAATGATTTTCTGGGCAGGAGTTCTTACGTTTTTACAGAATGTGTTCCAAATATTTAGTATCAACTCTTCAGTTTGGGGACCACATTAGTATCATCTGTTGGAAAGCAAGGTTCTTGGATACTGAGCCATGTACAGCATCTCCTGGATACTTTGGCCTTGGTATTTATATATGTAAGAGAAGCGACTCACTGTCTGGCACAGGGAATGGAGTATTTTCAAGGAAAATTATCCAGAGGTTGCAAGAATAACTAAACTACAGTTTGTATAGTCTGATGTTCTCATGTGTGAATTTTATGGTTAAGCGCGCGCGTGTGTGTGTGTGTTTGTGTGTTTGCTAAGTCTGAGCTGACTTTGCATGTATCGACTTAAAATTTTGCGTATCTTATTTAAATGATTTTAACATTTCTAGACTCTTATGTTATTAACTATTGCAAACATTTCTTTACATTTGTTCAGACTATGTTACCTCTATGTAAAGTAATGAATATTGCTGACACAATATTTTAGGAGTACTTACTCAAAACCAAGCACTATGCTCAGTACATTATGTCTATCATCACTTATAATTTTCTCAGTAATCTATAAGTTATATTCTGCTATTGCTCCCACTTTATAGGTGTAGAAATTGAGTGTTAGAGAAGTAATAAAATTTATCCAAAGTCACATAGCTTGTAAGTAGTGGAAATATGATTGAACACAGGCCATCTGATTCCAAGCTCAAACTCTTACCTCCTACATTAATGGAGGACTAGCACATGTATGAGCTCTTGTTATTCACCATATTACACATTTTTACTGGTTTCAAGCAAGCCCATTCTCAGTTGTACATTTTCTTAACGTTTATCAATGGAAACACTACTCATTTTAGTTAAACTTATTTATTAGGATATCGATAAATAAACAATTTTACAGCCTTGGTTTTAGTTGGGTTTTGCAACCAAGCAAGTAAATATTAATTATTAAAATTGAAACTATGTTGCCAGTGCAAGTATACTAATGGTGCTACTTTGGATCTCTTGATGATTTTACCTAGAGGAGAAATCACATTAAAGAAAAATCACATTAGATCAATAAAGCTTAACATTTCCTTGGAAAGATCAGCAGTTAAAGGGGGGTAAATATGAGAGCAGAGATGTAGTAAAAAATACTCTTACTTGATAGCTCACCCTTAACTTGTTTGGGGGCAGTTTGGAAACTTATATTACATAAAACCTTGTTCTCACATAGCCATTGCTTATTAGTAGATAACTGTTATTTTTTTAAAATATGTTATTTTAACTAATCTGTCTTATGAGTGCAGCATGGGCAATTCACACATAGTTACCTACACTTAAAAATTCCTAACTCTTAAACATTCACCATAGTAACAGGTACCACTTTCTCACATTGGTGAAAACTTATTTATTTAGACACTGTGTTTAAGAGCAAAAACATGCCTCTATAGCATTTGATGTATATTTGGAAATGTATTGATCGACCCAAATACATATACGTTGCTAATTAGTATTTTTTTTTTATTTTTTATTTTTTTAATTTTATTCCAGGGTATTGTGAGGGTACAAACACTGCAGTTACACTTTATGCCTTTGCCTCACCCAAGTGCGGGTTTAAGGCGTGCCCTTCCCTCCCCCCCGCTTAGTGCTCCCCGTGTCCTTTAGTTGTTGATTTGCCCCCCCATCCCCCTAATCCCTAGAGAGTATTTCTGCCATGTGATCAACTTAAGTGTTGATCAGTTAGAACCAGACTAGATTTTTTAAGACGTAAGTCGACATTGAGGTTGTTTATTCTCTTTATGAGCTTATAATTGGAGAACTTTCCATATTTATAGTTGATGGCATCAAACCATAGATTCTTACCTTTTTCAAACATATTTTAAACACAATAGTCTTTTGTTCACCTGAAAATCTGCCCTGTGCCTCTTCTAAAAAATATATAATTTAGAAGCATATTCTTATTTTCCATTTCCAGTTATGTCATTATAAAATATGTTCGAATTATTAAATGTCCTCTATTTTATAAATGCTCTGTAATACATATTAATTTTACAAATACAATCAAAATAATATTCTTACCCTTTAATCATTCTTTGTATCATCCAGTTTCATAACTGCCTAGTTAATTTTGAAATGATTATAAATGTATATCGATATAAATGTTTATGAAAGTAAATATAATTATTAATGGCAGTGAATATAATTCATATAGTTGCTATGATAATCTAGGTCCAAACTCTTGCTTAGTCTCCCTAATAGGCATGCCTAGCTGTTGCACAGATGGGTATATAAAATGATACAGAAAGGGAAAAATCTATATTTTCATTCCAGTAGAGGTAAGTAGTATTGTCCCTATCTAAAACCATTATTGGAATTGACAGGAGCTAGAACTCTTGGCCACCTATTGACCTGAACTAGACTCTCCTTAATGACATTCACTTCAGAATAACAATAAGAGTAAAGGGCACAGGCCTCTGTTGTCAGTTCCAATGGAGGCTGTACTAACTGGGATACACATTATTCTTCTCTGTTAATATTCATCAGAATTGGTGTGGTACATTATGGTTCCCAACACCTTTGGCTGCTAATAAATTGACTGCAACTCCTCTGGGAATTAATGAGTGTATCACAACCATCTCTCAATTATTCCAATTGATGGAGTGAAGATCTGTAAGCAAATCAAAGTACAACATATTAAAAATCCTTACATAGGTTTGTATTTCTCTCATATCTCCTGTCTCTTTTTTCAACTGTCCACTGCCATTTCTGGGAACAGCTTGCAGTCAAACTGATAAAACCGATTTCAAAGAAACTATGGAATACAGAAGTGAAATAAAGTTCATTAGTCCTATGGCCCAGTCCCAGCCACGCTACTCACACAGTTTTTGGAAAAACATAGTTTTCTTGGGCCTTATCTTTAATACTTACAAAAGGGGTAAAATTGTTTCTCATTTAAGTTCCAGTGCTATGGTGGAACAGTAAAGACATTACAAGTACATAAAACAAACTCTTCGGACATGTCAGGGACTTTGGAGACTGTTTTAGGGTAACAGTGAATCAAATATGTTATTTCATTATTTTACATTTTTTGTTGTCATGCATTTTTGATGAGTGGGATTCTGTACAACACAAAAGAATTAGCTGAGATGATCTTATGTTTTACAATCTATGGTCTCTGTACCAAATCTCTACTACCTTTCACTCTGGGATCTTCTTGGGCCATCCTCCTAGTAGAGTGCTATTGTAAAAAGAACATTGATTTGGCATTTATAAGATCTGGGTTCTCCATTGGTTTGAATTACCAACTAGCTATATGTTTTTTGGCAGTGTCTCTATTTCTTTAGGTCCCAACTTCTCCATTTACATAATTTGAAAGTTGAATTAAATGTAGTTTTGGTATTTTCAACACAAGGACTTCTTTTTATGGTCTATTCCCAAGGACCTTTTTTTAAAAGAAATATTTGGTTTATCAAAATCAATAAATTTTCCCATTTTTATTAGTTAAGGATGTTTTTAATATAAATATATATTTTATTTATTAAAAGAGTAAAAAACAGCAAAAAGACCACAAAGAATTAGTTATTCAATAAAATAGTTATTTTGATGATCTATCAAGAGCTTGGTTTTGGGATGGGGAACCTGTGGCCTTGGGGCCACATGTAGCCTTCTGGATCCTTGAGTGCAGCCTTATAAACGTATTTGTTCTGTGAAGTTTGAATTCAGTCGAGGGGCTGCACTTGGGGATCTGGAGGGCTGCATGTACCCTTGAGGCTTAAGTTCCCTTTAAAATATTAGAAATAGACTCTGATCACCTTCACTGCCCTAGGAGGACCTTGAAAAGAATCAGTAAAGACTATGAACCTCTGAACTAGACTATCTTCAAGGCCCCATCTAGTTCAAACACCCTATGATTGTAAGTATTAAACCTTAGTTATCCGCCTTGTATTTTGGGTCTAAGCTAGGTTTTGCTTGCTGTTCGAGTGACCAGAGGTTGACATTTTGATGTTCTGACCTAAGCTCCATAAAGTCAGCAGTCTTCCAGTTCAGTAACTAACTGTTCCTATGCATTTTAGAATCTAGGATTAATTCATTCTACTAGCAATATAATAAAAGACACTAAAGCCAATGGTGAAATTAAATAGTCAGATAGGCTGGGTGGAAGTAAGTCCAAATCAAGCTCAAAGATACTTTCTGTGATGACTCTGTCATTGGAAAATGTTCTTTAAAAGCAAAAGTTTAGGAATAAGTATTTAAACTGATAAAGTCTTCCTGACAAGATAGTAGAGGAAAACAAGCATTAAAATGTTACCACTTTCACTCTAACGCGAACTGCCTCAGCTTTGGTTTGCCTAAGTTAAACAGTGGATGAACGTTTTTTAGTTGTAGGGCCAAGAAATGCTGTCATCTCACCCCTTCAGACCTCATCAATCTTATCTGCCTTTATCTTCCTTACACACTGGATTCTCAGGCCAAACTAAATAGCTTTTTGTTCCTCAAAAGTGCTAAGGGCCTTGCCTCAGTGCCTTCCCTCACAGTTTCCTGTACCTAGACATAACTCCATCTGCAAATGCAACCATGCTCAAAAGTGGG
This sequence comes from Indri indri, assembly GCA_004363605.1. Classification (NCBI taxonomy): domain Eukaryota; kingdom Metazoa; phylum Chordata; class Mammalia; order Primates; family Indriidae; genus Indri; species Indri indri. Next base: position 4,678 of record RJWJ010029494.1, read on the forward strand.
TTTCCCCATGAAGCCTTACATTTCACCCCACAGCACAGTATTGCACCATATCATAGTGTGTTCTAAACTCAGCACTTTCTTGTAATGCTCCTCCAATCATCCCAGTCGACTTTTCACTTAGGTTCTCTCTAAGTGCGCTGCCTCTGCTTTCTCTCTCCTGTCAGGCTTCAGTCTCCGTTAGCATGAAAACTACATCATAATCATCTTCAGATTATTATAGTAGCATCTGGTGCTTATGAGTCATAGGATTAGTACTTGTTGAGTGAATACATGTTATTCAACCAAAAAGTGAAGGAGTTAGCTGGTAATGGTTACAATGATTTAGAAAAGAATCACTCCAGAACTATGTGTGTACTTATTTTATTTTTTTCTGGTGATAATTAAAGAAGACCCATCAATTTTCCTTCATGTTAATCCTATTCCCCACTTGGACAGTTTTGTTAACAAGAATTTGCCAACAAAGCAACAGAGCAAATTCAAGAGATTAAGAAAAAACACACCAGATTTATAGCACTTGAAAAAAAAAAGATGTTGATATCATTTATCTTCTAGACGCTGGTCCTACTTGCCAATTTGATATAAGGACAAGTTTTTCCATCCTATACTAACACATCACATTATTTTCTTTGTAAATTAAAGAAGAAAGGGGAGAAGATAGTTCTCACTTAAGGCAATTTTGGAAACATGGTAACAAATTCATGGTTACAGTCCATGAAGATAATGCCAAGCACATAGGCAGCTGAAAGGCCATGCAGGATAGGCTATTGTGACATTTTTTTTCTATCTGAACAGGTTCCATTTTTTTTCCTTTTTATTATTAGAAAGTGTTCATACAAGCAGTGTTAAAATCATCTTAATGAAGTAAAGCCTACAAAAATACAATATCTCATTTAAGAAAGTAATAAAATCACTATTAATCAATTTTTTAGATACCTGAGATGTGTGGAAACAAGAGACAATAAAATTTCATTACATTATCAGTCTGGCTCCTCCATAACTTACTAAAGGAATATTATTTTTCTCACTGTGCTTTTCCGTTAGTCACTGAAAGTTGGCTTTGTGCTCAAGAACATGCTCAACAATTTTCAGAGAGCAAGAAAAAAACAGGCCCTACCACCTCTGCTACTGTTTGCTCAGATTGAACTGCTCTCCCCCAGCTGCTTTTATTCTGTCTCAGACTGACCTAGCATGATCAGTACTACCAGGTTTAGTAGAGCAGTGGCTAGAAGTATGGATTCTGGAATCAGAGAACCTGGGTTCATGTCCCATCTCCACCCATTACAAGCTGCTAATGATAGGTATCTAAACCCTTTAAAACCTTAGGGTTTCAGCTCTACAGTGCAGCTACAAATAGCGTCTGCCCCGAGGGAGGCTTTGAGGATTAAATGAGATGATATATGAAAAGTGCTAATCACAGTGGTTGGCAAGTGATCACTACTAGAGTAAGGTGCAGCTACTCGTGCTGTTTGTCTCCTCCACTTTCTGCATGGTGAATATGTATACGTTAGTGCTCCCAGATACTTGTGGCAAGTGGCATGCATGTTATCTATCTTTCTTCCGTCTTGTGTAGTCTCTTCCTCCCCTATTGATGTCTTTCTTCTTGTGATTTGAGCAGTAGTTTCCATATTGCATTCTCATTGCCTTTTCAGTCCCTCTTCCTACTGAAATAAGTCTTGATTGTCATTGCTTCTTGTTTGAAGAAACATTTGATTGGCCTATTCTCCCCGAGGCTGGAGCCAGTCCCTGTTTCCTCTGCAGTCCCCAGACAACTCGGGACTGCAGCAGAAGTCATCTATAGAAGAGTTTCATTTGGAAGATTGTGGAGAGCTCACTGGCACAGAGGGTGGGTGAAGCTGAGTAGAAGGAAGGAAGAAGCAATGCGGGAAAGGTGGACAATGGAGCAGCAAAGCGTGAGTGAGTTGGAAGGAGTGAGTGATAGCACAGGCGATGAAGAGACATGACAATATGAGGGAAGATGCAGGAATTGTCGAGCAAAACCTGGAGAAGCTTTGCTCCAAGGTAGCCATATAGAAGCTAAAAGGAGGAGAAAATATAAGAAGAACATTTCAGAAAATTACTAAATAGACAAATTTGAAGGCTACGGAACATAATAGAGGAAAAATAATGTGAAGCTAGATGTGATCATAAAATAAATGAGATGGGGAAAGGTAAAGATAAATCAAAATTTTCCATCTCAAGATATTACACTCCATCAGCTTTCTATCAGATGCACAGTCTGAAAATGTCCTATGAGGACTAAGATGATTTTGACATGGCTATAAGGATACTAGTGGCAGAGGAAGAATTTTTCTTTTTTGGAGTTTCTGTAGGTAAAAATATTAGCATAGTTTCAATTAGCATATTAAGAAAATATCAATGGAATATTAAGGAAAACATGGACTTTTATGAGTGAATAATCTGAAAATAGCAAATGCTTTTTATATTGTGAATGAAATGGGTTAAGTGTTCTGAGGTATTTCAGGAAATGATCAACATACAACCACAATGGGCAACAGGATAGGCCCTAGAGCAGCAGTCCCCAACATTTTTGGCACCGGGGACCGGTTTCAGGGACAACAATTTTTCCATGGACCAGGGGTCAGGGGAATTGTTTTGTGATGATCCAAGCTCATTACATTTATTGTGAAGCCAAACCTCTCTGCTAATGATAATCTGTATTTGCAGCCACTCCCAAGCATTAGCATCACCACCTCAGCCTCACTTCAGATCATCAGGCATTAGATTCTCATAAGAAGCTGCAACCTAGATCCATTGCAGGTGCAGTTTACAGTAGGGTTGGCTCCCATGAGAATCTAATGCCCCTGCTGATCTGACAGGAGGTGGAGCTTATGTGGTGATGTGAGTGATGGAGAGCAGCTGTAAATACAGATAAAGCTTTGCTAGCTCACCTGCTGCTCACCTCCTGCCGTGCAGCCCGGTTCCTAATAGGCCACAGACCAGTACTGGTCTGCGGTCCAGAGATTGGGGACTTTAGTCCTAAAGGAGATTAATATAATTTTTATTGTTTTTATCTTTAAAGTTGCTGCTATTGTTGTTATTGCTACTCTGGAAGTTATCCAGTGTTTTGGAGTTATTATCTTAAGTGTTCTGAATGTAGATGCCTGATCTTCTAATGTTACATCTTGAATTATTTATAGTTTCATTAATTTTAGTTGTTAACATAAGATGATAAAATATTTTTCTAAAAACCTGAGTCATTTATATTTTAAAGCCTAACCTTATAGACTGACGTCATGCCCAATATTTTTGGCAGTAGCTTGATCCAACCCCAGTTGTGGCATGAGAGGTAGCTGTCACTCGGGGCACATGAAGCCTAGAAGATGCATAGGCTCATGTCAGGGAGTGCCGTGTTTTCAACATCTTGAAAACATAGTGAGGGAACAGAAGGAGAAAGCCACCTGGCATGTAGTGGTGCTTGGCGACACTTCATATGGGCCTCTTACTGGGGCTGGGGCAGCTCTGTTGGAGATTTTCAACCTTCTATGCCTATTTAGCTCCATTCAAGTTTTTGTTAAATATCATTTGAGGGAAGCTTCACTTATTTGCACTATATTTATTTCTAGGCAATAAACTACCTTGAACACCTGCCTTCTTTTTACCCTCATAACCTCCCGTATATAACCTGTATAGAAAGGGAAAGAATTCTTTTTCTGGCAGCCAACTCCTAGTTTCTTTTCTGGGATCTATCTTCACTTCAACCTCCAACTCTAAGGAGTCCAATGGGATTTCTAAGCAAAAGCAACAATAGGAAGAGATGCCTTTAAAATCTCAGGAAGTTTTAAAAAAAAACCCGTATATATACATGTATATATATGTATACATTAATATGATTATATGTATATGTGTATATATGTACACACACACACACACACACACACACACAAAGCCAAAATCCCTCAAAATTTTGAAGCCTTTCACATTTCCTACCAAAATTCATCACTTTTCTTATAAAAGTCAGACCCCAACAAAATATGAGATGAAGTATTACTCTACTTCTCAGATCATATCAGTCTATATTATTCTATTGTTTTAATTTTTATGGCGACCTCTACTTTATGTGACAAAATTATATCTGACTAGATTAGTTAAAAAGAGTGTAGAACATTCTAATTCCACTCTTTCAGTTATTTTAAAGTGCACCCTAATTTATTGTTGATTATAGTCACTTTGTTGTGTATAAATATCGTTCATTCTATCTATCTGACTATATTTTTGTACCCATTAGCCATCCCCATAGTATGCCCCGCTCCCCACCGCCCTTCCCAGTCTCTGGTCCCTTGTAAATATATATAACTATCATGTACCCATAATAATTAAAAATAAAAAAAATAAGGAGGGCAGAATTTATAATTTTTGGCTCAATATTTTAATCCTTTTGTATATTAATTCCCAATGTTAGTTTCCCTTTGTTTCCTCTTGGCCAATTTCCTCAAAATAAACTTTTATTGATCACAGAGTACCAAGATGTATAATATGCTTGAATTAATGCATTTGTAATACACAGCACAGCCCGACTAAAATAACTCTCTCATAACAGCGTTTGAAGTGGATGTCCCTTGCCTGATTTTGCTTAGTTTGAATGCCAGAATATTTATTCTAATAGAAAAGTACTAAATATTCTAGTTATTTTTATACTGAAAATGCTAAGACAGATTCTCATCTTGGGAACCCATGGAAATGTCTAAATAATTTGTTAAGAATGACTATGAGAAGAATTTGAAGCTATTCACTGTAGAAGTGTATATACACTATCAGAGGAAGAAAAGTCATGGATTCTGACACTGCGCAGTTTCCTCTCTCTCAGGAACAAGTTAATAATTGACAACCAGTTGAGACATGAGAGTTTCCTCTTGCTTGATCCAGAGCTTCATCTTTGGGTTGGCATCCAAGTGAAGATTCCCAGGCATTCCACCCCTGTACTATGATGCTATGTCTTCTTTTGAGCCTCCATAACAAAGTTTAAACCTTTTATTATTCACTTTTTAAACATGTATTCTTTAATACTGTGCTGTATAAGCTCATTCACACAGAAAAGCTATATAAGGCTTCAGCTCAGTCCTCTAATCTGTAAACTCGAAGGCTTTTATTTCTATTCTCAGTGGTAACTGCAGTCTGTGTTCAGGTTTTGATATTGGGAAATAATTTTTTTTCCAAGACTTTTGGTGGAACAACTCTTCCCACTTAAGTCTGAACTAAAAATAAATGCCCCATTTATGTATGTGTGTGTATTTTGTCTCTTCCTAATTAACATCATTAAACATTGCCCTGGTAATAACAGCTCAAGATGCTTCCATTGAATCATTCCATACTGAATATAGAACAGATTAAACACATCTGTGAATATGACACTAAAGACAACCCACAGCATTGGATCACCTTTTATCAGCAGCAGTTTTGTGTGAGAAGGACAAAGCATTATTACTAAGGCAAAATGGTCCAATTAAAACTACCTATAAATCCCACCACCTAACGATAACTACTATTAATAATATTTTCATGCATTTTCCAGTCTCTTCTGATAAATATATATGTATTTTTATTAACAATGAAATCCCTTCTGCATACATTTTTGTAGCCTGCTATTTATACAGAGAAAAACCATCAATAACATTTCCCTAGCTCATTAAATATTCTTCTACAACATATTTTCTTTTTTTTAGCTCTCATGTGTTTTAATCTTAAGTAAGGCTCTTCAAAAAATAAATAAAAGTTAAAATGGAGGGGAAAAGCTGAGTTCTACATACCTTGAAAACTTTGTGCATTGATTAAATGATCAGTTACCTGGTTAGGCAGGATATTTCTTCACCTAGTCCTAGGAGACTGTTCCAAATTGATTCTCTCACCAGGCCAGTAACTTTTGAATGGAAAGGGCCACCCCTTCACCAAAAGACAAGATATTAGAAACAGTAGAGTAAGAGTTAAAAAGGACAAATCAGTAATTTTAATCTGACTGTAAGATTTTTAAAATCTTTATTGTGTTTATCCAAATTCAGTTGCAGAGAATAGAATTTACTCTAGATTGTTGAAGCAGAAAAGGCTCTATCAAGGGAAAATACGGACTTACAAAATCCATAGGTGGATTGAAGAAATAGACTTTAGACTGGATTTGCAGAAATAACCCTCAAAGACATACCATCAAGGCATCACACCCAGGGAGGCAGTGCATCTTCTATGATGAGGAAGGCCCCAGGCCCAGAAGCTGCTACATTCAGGAAATATCCATGGCTGCTGACTGGTTCAGAACCATGATATATCTAAACAAGACTCACCCTGCTCCTCATTACCTATGAGCTAGTGATTGGACACAGGGACCTCTGCCACACTGCTGCCAAACAACCAAATGCCTCCACACCTCTCCCTATCTCCACTTTCCAATCTAACTGAAGTGCCCCAGTTGGCCAAATCCAAATTAAATCTCAAAATCTAACTATAAGGAAGTCTGAGGAATATAGTTTTTAGCTTCACATCCTTGGTATTATACAAAGGTGTGCTAGAAAGAGCATTGAATGGATGTTGAATATCAATCCATGATATCCACAACAAACATCTAATGTACTTTTAAAGATTTGTTCATTTTTTTCTCCCTTAAAATGCTTTCCACCTTGATGATAAAAAAATTTTTAGACCAGTTTTATATACACAGATATTCAACTGGAGATGAATCTAAACCCAAATCTCTGGTCAGGAGCTGAGGAATTAGTCACTCACAATTAAGTGAGTTGGGAAAACAATGACCTTTTAAATGTAATTTTTTAGTGTGGCTTCAAAAAATGTGTACAGAGTTGGAAAGAACTAGATCTCAACCTTGCTGGTCATTTGGCAAATGACAAAAACTTTATGAGTAAACCAGTCAATGGCCTCTGGTTTTCCTATAGAGTACTTTTAATCTGAGGAAAGTATATCTGAAAGGTTTTTGATATTTTCTGTATTTCTAATACTACATGAGGCAAGAAGGAGAAAAAGTAAATAGATAAGGTGCCTCTTGTCTCACTTTAATTTTTAATAATTGTGGAATTTTTTTCTCTCCTGTAAGAAATCAGAAGCATTTTATTTCACTACTAACTGTATGAAGTTTAAATACTCTAAATAAATAAATAGCAGTGTTAAAGAGAGTTGTCCAAAACTTCTAGGCTCCATAAACCCTGTATCTACTTACTACATTGTTTTTACAAGGAAATGATTCCTGTGAGCTGTTATTGATAACCACATATTATTTCAGGGATGTTTCTGCTATTGAGTAATTATAGTGGCAGTGGTCTATCTACACGCTCTCATGCAGTCTCCCTGAGAACTTACAGAATGGAGGCTGAAGTTAGATATATACTTTTTGGCAATAAAGACAGAATAAAGCTGGATCCCTATGCATCCTGATGAAAAAACCTCTTGGATTAATCCACCACGTACAAACCAGGCACTTACTCCAGGTAGAAGTGAACCCGCCATGCCTTGATTTGCTAGGGGTTTAATAAATTCATAATGATCAAAGTCAGGTGCACATTTCTGAAGCTTCCCTGAAGTGGATGAGGAACCTCTAAAATTTACATTTTAGGGTTTCTTCAACCTGTAATCCCGTCTTTTCACCTTTTCTCAAGTATTAAGAGAAAACTGAGATAAAGATCTTGGTTCTTAGCTATCAGGTCACTTGGGAGTCACTGTTGGTAGCATTTATTTGTGAATACCCTGGTAAGATGTCACTGAAGAAATTAATACAGTTGATAATAATCATAAAAGACTCCTAATTTTAAGGGTGTGGCTGAACGTGGTTCAAGATAAAGGAAGAAAAGGAGAAATAAAAGGATTTATTCCCACCTTTTAGCTTAGTAAAATCTTACAAAGTAGAGCTTCTTGAATTCTTTCTTGTTTCCCACTAAAAAATCCCCCTCTCTGCCACACACAAACACACACTTCAACGCTTCATTTCTCACTCTGTGTTTATATGTATCCCCATCTTTCCATAGTACATTAATTGAAATAGTTTTATGAAGTGAAGTATAATATCTACTGCATGTATTCACTTGAACATTACTTCAGAAATCAGGGAGGAAGGATATTTTTAAAATGGTAAACAGATAATAATTTAAAGATATAGGATGATCAAACAGTGTTTTATTCAGTTGAAATGTCCTTATACTTTTAAAACCAGAATTTTAAGTAAAATTAAACAATTATTTCATAATATAGGTTAATTATTAGTAGTAATAAGATCTGTCCTCAACAAATTGAATATTAGATGTTTATAAGGTTTATTTCTTATATTATATATTAAAATTGATTCAAAATTGGAATAGTTTTGGACTTTCTAGAGTTCATTTGTTTCTTTCTTGGACTGTCTAGAGTTCCACATTAACCTAGAAATGCATTACTTCCAAAATAGCATAGAATCATGCATGCATATGAAATAGAAATGGAATATTCTATTCTATCCTCAGGGCTATAAGCAAAGCCAGATTATTTTTCATAGATTTTCCTTGATCAGCTAGAATTTTCAGATACTAATTTACCTCTTTGCAAAGGACACCAGATAAAGAAACTTTAATTAAGAAGGTCAATAGGAACTTCTTCCTTTTTGATTAAATTAAACAGTGCCTGAAGCATTATGGTATCTGGGTCCTCTTTAGTGATTTGTTGTTGACTTTGGATGTTTCTTCTTTAATTTTCTCCTCTTCTCATGGTCTTTCTCTCTCTTTCCTTTTCTTTCTTTTTTGCTCTCTCTCTTTTAATTATCTTTCTAGTTGCTACTTCCTTAGTACATTTTTACTTCCTCTCTCCAAGATCCATTTCTGGGACATCTGATGTTTCCTTTTCCTATACGCTTACCTTCTGATGACCTTTCTTTAGTTATAACTCCCTAGTATATTGTATGTGGTCCTTTAGAATTCTGACATTCTGTGATCTCCATTCAAGTCAACATTTTTAATCCTAAACTCTAACTGGAGTTCAATAGAACTTCTTTATTCACTTATCCAACAAAATATTTACTGGGAAAGTATCAAATGTCAAGCACTGTGGGAGGTATTCAGAATATGACTGAACACAAAACACATACAGTTTCTGTTTTTATGGAATTCAGCCACTCCTCTAAATAGTCTTGTGTGCAGCTCTGCTAGCTTCTCTTTCAGAGGGAAAGAAAGAGAGCGTCCTACACAGGAAAGAGCATGGACAGGCCCACTAAAGGAGAAAGACAAAGAGTGATCCTGGAAGAGGAAACATAAGTAAAGAAAGAGGACATTAAAGAATGAAAAAGGCAAAAGGGACGAAGGCTAAAGCTTCAAACAGATTTGAGCAAACTCTTTGACGTACAGAGCTTTAGGGGGAGAGACCTGGGAATGGAATAATTTTAGGAAATCTTTGCTCTATGTATTTGTCAGTCTAATCTTTCCTCTGATACTCCCTCAATAAAACTTTCAGTGTAGAACTATAGCACTAATCACGGTTCTGGAAATAGATTTGGGGATTGGTGTTTAGTTTGGATGTGCCCTGAGTGATCTGGACTTTGGAATTGGGGAGGAGGGTTCACTAAGAAATATTTTATTAAGGTTATTTCTGTAATGAAAGTACACTCTTGTACTGCACGTGTGTATCTTTGTACCTATGTTAAACTTGTGTTTATTTTGTATGGTTGACTTTTGGGAGTCATAAACTAAAACTTGATTCCTGTGTCTGAGGAGGGAGGCGGGCTAAATGTCACTGCAGGGAATGCATATCTCCCAGCTCAGTCATCTGCAGAGGAAAACAGGCCTTTAACAAGCCAAAGAAGGAGTTCCTTCCTGAATCTCTTAAGTCCCTTTTTTCTCCTGGGGCTGGAATTTGAGGAGTCTAGGTATGCCTGAGGAGCTTCTCTGTGACCGTTCAAAATTGTGTGTATATATGGGGGAGATTCATCAGATTCTCAAAGCTATGCAAAAGAGATTAAAAGTCATTGATCTAATTATGTGTTATATAATTTGTGTTAATTTCCCTTTCATTACTCTGAGCCTTTGGCCTTTTGGAAACATACCAGCCTGGTCTCAACTCTGAATTGGAAAATTAAAAGAAGGAATGTGCATTCAGGCTCAGGCTATAGTGTAAAGTGGGGATGTGCCCTACCCTAAGCCAGTGCAATACTGACAATATTTACTGAAGATAAATATCCAAGGAGAAGACAAATTATAGTGACAAGTGTCAAGGCTGAGAGATTAACCACTTCCCCACCCGCTTCCACCGGCCTTAGAGACTGATTGTCACATTGCTTACCTTGAAGAATTTAGTTTTCATCTGATCAGGAGACCAGCAGTTTTCCTTATATTGCTTGCCAGATATTTTCCCACCTGAATCCCTCACCACAAACTCAAAATGTTCAAACACCAGTTAATAGTCAACCTGCCGTATCTCCAAATAAAATAGTACGGCTTCCCCCAGAATTTTCTATTTCTATAAAATTTTCTAATCATTTAGACTCAACAATTTTTACTTGTTCTCCCTTGTCTCAGAATTTCCCACATCCTTGTCTTTAATCATGTGGGTTACCTTCCTCTCCTCTTCTTTAACACTTCACCCTTGAGCATCCAAGTAAGGGATTCCTCATCCAAACAACAGCTCAGATTTGTCTAGGACACAAAGATAACCTGAAGATCCCTTTTTTCTTTTAACCCCCAAAAGTGTATTTTTTGACATGTAAGAATGACATTTGTATGTCAATGTTTTAATTTTTCCAAATAAACATACTTGAAAATAAAATGAAACTAGATTACCATGTATTATTTTCATTATTCCAAAAAAAGTAGAATAAATATATTTCTTATAACTGAAAAAGTTTATCTCTTTGAAATGTTTCTTTCTTATGCTTATTTTTCTCATTTACTGGAAGATGGCTGGAAAGTTTAAGAATTAGCATTTGTCCTAGGACAGGAGTTTGGAAACAGAACCACTTGCTTATGCCGTTTAACATGCATGAGGGTTAAGAGTTTATGCCCTGGAGTGAGGCTGATATGGGTGCCACATACTAACTGCAACCTTAGTGAAGTTGCTTCATCTTACTAACCCTAATCTGTCTTGATCTGTAACAGTATAATTTGGGGGTATGAATAGTATTTTCCATGTACGATCAAGGTATAGATAAATGAGTTAAAAAATGTAATTCACTTAGTGAAGGACTTAGCATACAGTAAGCTACCAATAAATGAAAGATATAATAATTATTGTTACTGTTTTTTAATTCATATTATGCTTCTTATTTTAACTTTTCACTAATGTCAAGTTCCTTTCTTAAATACATGTGCTGATTAAATAAACTAAGCCAGTCACTTGGATACCTATCTTATCTTATGGGAGACTATTAATTCACTAATTCTTATATTGGGAAATGGTTGCTATTTTTCAAATATGCAGGGTGAAAGGCACTTTTCCAAAAAAGTTGCAGTTTTGCAGGATTTTATTATTCTCACTATGAGAATTTTGACTATGTGACTAGTTTTGGAAGATGAACTCCAATTCGGCCTTTCTGTGACTAAAAATGAATGTAGATATTATTGTCTGATCCAGGTTTAACAAAGTCACCTAAAAAAATCCCCTTTGGGCAAGACTGCAGATGGGTTTTCTGCACCACTGAATTCCACATTTCCTCATAATTAAACGGGTGGGCAAAATCCTCCTCACTTACATCTTAAACCCAAGAATGTTTATCTGAGCACATCCAAAAATGCTGGCCTCTTTCCAACAGAGAGAAATAGTGATTTATTAATAATATTAATTAGTGTGATAAAAGATTATGAAAACAAAGACCCTTTATAGCCGAAAACACTTAGCTTCATCAGATGTTGGAACAGAGTTGGTGAATAGTATTGTTTAACTGTTTTGGTGAAGCTAACACAGCTAAGTGAAGCGCTATGCAAATAGTAAAACCAAATGTGTATGAAACAGCAAATTTATTTCTTGGAATTTGTTGAATATAATGAACTTATTTGGTTAAAGGAGAATTATCCTTTCTATATACTTGCATAAATCTTTATTTTATGGGGAGTGGAAAGGAATAATTACTGTTCTCTGTTGCATAATTAATTCTCATAGGGATAAAAACAATGTAGAAGAGATGACCATGTACACTTTAACTCATATCACACATCTAGGACCAGTGGAGATAAACATGAATGAATTGGAAAGTATCGTGGAGTAATGAACAGAGATTGGCATAAGGAGGTTCACAGCTGGTTCCAGCTCTTCCTAGCTGTGCAGACTTGAATTTAACCAACTCTTACACATTTGAGCTTTAATTTCTTCATCTGTAAAAATGGATCAGTATAGTACCTTTAAAGTGTCTAGCATAAGGTGTTTTATCAAAAAGTAGTGCTATAGTTAGCAGAATATACCCTAAGTATGACGGAGTGAAATTTATCAATGGAATCTAAATATTACACACATACACACAGAGGAAGAGAGAAAAATAATTTATTTATCAGTTATTATTAAACACTTATTCGGTGCCAGGCCATGTGCATTGGTGGTGGTAAGCAATACAGTTGGGTACGCTGAACTCATGGGGCCTTCAGCTGCTGGCTAATACTAGATGGCTTGATGTGGCTTTCTTAATGTACTTTATTAAGTTGATCAATGTATATATAAAGCTATATAAATTTTTCAGGGACTCGTTAAGTTAGTGATTTAACTTGCCTTTTCCTATTAATAATACAACCTTTTCTCTTTTTCCAAAAGCAATGTAATTTTCACACAGACCCAGGAAAAAACATGACTCCAGTGAAATCACACCTAAGTGTTGATGAAACTAAATAAAACAGATTAGCTCAAGTGTCCCCTTGTGTTCATAGAACTGAAAAAAGTATGAAAGTACTACTTGTTTTTTTATCTGTTCCTAGAAACAGGCAGTGTTTAAATCATTCCATGAACATGATTATCTTTTTGCAAAGAAATATTTTCATTTAGAGTGCTAAAACATCTCAGTCTGTAGTCTATTCTATAATGATTCTCCATGGACTCCAACTTAAGTGGCTCCTGTTATTCTGCCTCAGGTGAAATGAGTAATATTTCGGATGAAAAAATGGTGGCATCATAAATCAGAATGTGCCAAATCATGGGCATTATTAATATTAATATCCAGCATTTGTTAAGTACGTATCATGTATTAAGAACTGTGGTAAGTGCTATAATGGAGTAATTTATTTATTTCTCTCTGTACCCCTATAAGGAGGCAATGTTATAAACTTTTTGTCTAGGTAAGGAAACTGAGGCTTAAAGAGGTTTAGTGACTCAGGCCGGTCCCACAGCTCATAATTGGTGTATATGAAATTACGAACCCAGGCCGTCTATCTTCAGAGCCTGCCCTCTTAACCACTACTCTGAAATGCCTCCCATGAAACTGAGGTGTCTGTTGGAAACCAAGTTATCTTTCATACCAGGTGTTCTTTAAACTTCACTGTATTTATTTCTACTTTTCTCATAACCTCTGTAATCATCCACTTATTGAGTTGCAGCTCACAGTATGTGCGTGGGAGGTTGACGATAACATGCCAGCGGTTTGTGCTCTTACTCCTGCTTGCCAGCTGTTCTGGAACAATATTTATTTGCTCCATAAATCCTAGACTGTTCACTTTTATATATATGAAAAATCTGTCAATTGACAGTTCATCTTATTTTTCTACTGAAAACACTGGAACATGAGGTATCCTTGACTTCGGGTTCACAGTCTCCGAATAAGTGGAACCCTGGGCAGCAAGCCTGCTAGCGTGGAAGTACGACACAGCTGTACTCGGTCTACTCACAAACGTCACACCAAGTCTAAAATCAAGGACCCACCTTTCTCCCCAAATTTTGTAAATTCCTCTTTCTACCTTCGTCAACACAGGAAGGGGTTAATGAAGGTTAAATCATTCTAATTTAGTTGTAAACATGCCAAGGCAGTGTTTGAGCTATGTGACAGGTGTCAGGCATATATGCTTCCTTCCAAAAAGCCCACATGACTGCCTCCCATCATTGCCATTATCTCTGTATCATCTAATGCCATATGGGAGGAAAGCCATTCACCTGGTAGAAGAGACTGGTCTTTCTTATCTTCCTTTTCCTTGCTTCTCCTCCACTGAGGAAAACAATGTTATATAATTGTTCTGAGATTATTGGTCGTAATGCATTAATCTATCATTACACCTTTTCCCTCCAAATTTCAGTCATTAAAACACATTGCTTTGAGTTTCTAGCAAAAACATTTTGATACATCTACATCCCCCTTGGAAACTATTCCATCTTTCCCTTGATTTGTGAAATAATTATGGTTCCCTTGTTAGTTCATTAACTTTTCTTTTCCATTAAGTGGTCTGTCTTTTTTGACAGTACCTTCTGGCAGCTAAAATGCTAAATGCAAAATAATTTGGGATTAAGTGGAGGTCACTCTGTAATCATAAAAAAAAAAAAGTAGACCTCTCTCTTTAGGATAGAGTATGAAAACCATTACCATATTGTTACTAAAATTCTAAGGAAGTGCTCAGATGTACTGGGCCTAATTCTCTGGAGAGATTATTTTTAAAGTGGGGAAAATAAGTGCCATGGGATGATAAGACATTGGTCACCCCTTTTTCCAGTAACTGAAATAACTAATGTTCCTGTTATTTACTCTGCCTCTAAGCTAGCTCTCAAATTCCCTTGCATGTGCCAAACATTTTTATAGACCTGCCTCAGCCTCTAGGTATTTTTGATGTTTATATAATAGGAAAACTGTTGAAAGTCAATATGATAGACTACAGTGTACCCATATCCTGTTTCCTTGTTGGCTGTATCAACATTTAAAAGAGTCATGTTTAAAATTCAACATTTTAAAGATTCATGGTGTTTAGGGGAAAAGGCTTTTAATTATGTGCTGTTTTCGACAGCTATTGGGCAAACATGAAAACCTTTGAAGTTAGATATTGCCTTACAAGACATACATCAGCAAATAGAAACCAAAAATATACACTGTTTTCTTCTATTTTTGTAACTCTGTTCATGTACTAATGCCCGAGGGCTTCATCATTTCTGGCCATTTTCTCCTAAACTGCAAATTACAGACTCAATTCAGTGGCATATTTAAATTTAATGAATATTTACAGTAATCTCCATCTTTAGTATACTATGGAAACTTGTTCACTCCTGTAGACACCATTATTATATTTACATTTTTGGGTTTTTATTTTAGGATTTCTAAGTATATAGGGGGAAAACCACTTAATATATTTGTATTTTTACATTAATAGGAACACATATGAGTGAGGCTACTTGAACCTGGATATATATCATACCAAAGTGTATATCAGTAAAACAGAATAGAATAGTGAAAATATTTCTTAACAATACTTAAAAATAATTTCTTCTAAAAATATTCAGCTGATGGAAAATTTGTCAGTAGCTCTCAGTTCCCTTGTATCCCATAGGAAAGGTGTCATGGTACCCTCAGGAGCTTACCACACACCCATTCTATACCAGGATTTAAAGATTTGCTTGTTTCATTCTTCCTTAATGGATGGGATCCTAAAATATGGTAGTAATAGCAAGAAAGTTAATCATCCTAAAGCACTTCACATTGCTGGATAACATCTGAGTTGGTGACTTTAGCTGTGTATTATTTTGATAGAGGAAATGACCCAGTGGGAAGGGTTCAAAGCAGAGCGAATATTGTAGAATGCACTCAGAACAATGACGTGTGGGGGCTATTTGAAATCAAAAGCACCAAGAAATCTTTAACTGGAAAGAGAAGGTTTAAGAAGGGTGCATGGAGGTACAATGGCTGCCTTCATCTTATTATAGGGCTGCCCATGAGATACTCTATTTGGTCCTGCACCAAGAAAATAGATGTGGAACAGTGAGGTGGCAGGTGTGAGAAGGAACAATTGCCTCAGTACACAGAACTTTCTGACAGAATGATGTGCTT
>RJWJ010029495.1:0-20573 GCA_004363605.1 Indri indri
CTGTGATTTATCCAAGGTCACAGAGCTCCCAGAAAACATCTGGGATTTAGATGCAATCCTGCCCACCAGCCCCCAACCCCTTCAGTTCGGGTTGATAGCAAAGCCTTTTAAAATATATGGTTTTATAATCTGCACGTTATACAAACGTTTGAAATGCAGACTCCTCATTCCCACAGCAGAATATTAAATGTCGCTCATGCAAAAGGCATCATCTGATAAACCAGCTACTTAGAGTTTGTCAAATCCAGGCGTTGTGATAAACTACTGCTTACCATAAGAGAATGTATTTATAAAACTGTGAGAGTGAGCATATCAGAGTAGATACTAAATTCCCTTTTTCTTATCTTTATAGAAATGTTTTTCCTTCTCAGCAAACAGAAGGGCACCAGAGTAGAAGGGAGGGCTGATGTTGCCTCTCTGAAGTTTCTGATCTGATTTAGAGGTCATTCCTGGGCACCAGCCACCCCCTTCCTGCCTCTCTGAGCTCTGAGGATGTCAGTTTAGGGGCCAGGAAGGGAGTTTGCTTTTTCCTAGTGGTCATGCATGACGACCTTCACTTACTGTGAGATACTCTGGCAGAGATGATCAATAGCAACAGCAGCAACCACTTGTAGAACTACGATGTGCCTCGCACAGTGCAAAGGGCTTTGTGTGATGCATCCTATTTGATCGACCGGCAACCCTATGAGGCAGATAATGTTATTATCTCCATTTTACTGATGAGGAGACTAAGGCTCAAGGAGGTAACATGGCCTGACCCAGGTCTGCCTGACTCCCAAGACCTACTTTCAATCCCAACTCTACTTGGACCAGCTGTGTGATCTTGGACAAATTACTTCACATCTCTGATCCTGTTTCATTTGTAAAATGAGGATAAGAAAAGTAGCTCAGTTATAGATTTGTTGTGATAGTGCTCGGCACAGTGTTGGGTGTACAATAAGTGCTTAGTAAGTACAAGCTATTGTTACATAGCTATAGAGTATCCATCCTACCATTGTAAGGGGTCTACTGATACAATGTTTTGATAAGATTAAGGGGATTTTTATTAAAAGATGCTACATCAAAGCTCCTGCTGCTGGCCTCCTGGAGTGATGTGGGCTGAAGAATCCCTAAGCACTTTTGGGTGACCTGATCATATCCACAGGCCTCCAGACACTTCCAAACACGGGCTGGCTGGGTCAGTGGCCACCTCTCCACTTCAGGGTCCTGGAAGTGACAGGAATCCCCCCGACCCCTGGCAGGGTCTGCCTGTTTTTCCAAGCAACAGGGAGAAAAAGACCCTTGTCATGTGTGCCCTGTTCTTCATCCACATTTTTGCTCACTGGACACCATTTGAATGAGGTCCAGTCTGGATTCAGTAGGAAGAAATTTGGAAGTTTACTTGGCTCTCATGTTGCTGTGTGGTCAGCAAAATAGAATGCCTTTGACCATGCATGCATCCATCCGCTCATTCAACAGATATTTTTGTACCAAATTTGTCATGGGTCCATTAGCTAAAAAATCATCCCATTTGGGGAACAATTTTATATGATTGTCCAGAGTCAAATCTAGATCTTTCTTTGAGATCATGTTTTAATATAAATATCCATTTATGTCATTATTCTGCTTATCCATGACTTGCCATGTCTCATGTGATGAAGGCCAAACCTTGGCCCTACCATCCTCTCCATTCTTAACTTGGCCACTCACCCCCATTATACTGGGCTTCTTCCAGCTCTAGAATGCAGCAAGTTCTTACTGACCTGACCCCAGGGCCTTTGCACATGCTTTCCCCTCATCTTGGAACATACTTTCTCTGCCTCATCATCCTTCCAGTTTCAGCTTTCTCCAGTCCTCAGACTTCCTGTCATACATTTTCAGGGTACCATGCACATTTTCTTGTTAGTCCATCCCACAGTTTTAATTAATTTTTATTTGACTAATTATTTGTGGAATGTCTGTGTTTCGGCATGGGTTCCCTTAAAATCCAAGTCTGCGACAAGGACGTGAATACAGCTGATTTATTTAGGAGATGATCCCAGGAATAAAGTAGTGGGGAGAGAAAGAAAAGAAAGGATGAAAATGTAATCTAACATAAGAATGTCATGCAACATAAACAAGTTCTGGAGATCTGCTCTATAACATAGGGCATATAATTAACAATACTGTATTGTATATGTAAACATTGGCCAGGAGGGCAGAGATTATGCTAAGTGCTCTTACCACAAAACAAAACAAAACAAAAGAAGGGGGAGGGCAGGAGGAAGCTTTTGGAGGTGATGTTTATGGCATCGATTGTGATGACGTGTCTTGGGTGAATACTTAATCTCCAAGCATCCAAGCATTCAATGATCCAAGCATCATTGTATATGGTAAACATCTTCAGCTTTTTATATGTCAAATGAAGCTCAATAAAGTGGTTTAAAGAAAGAGGATAGGTTGTTGAGCCACCACTGAGAACAAGAGGGTCAATGGTTCCAACAGGCCCTTCTGAGGGCTCCAGAAAATGCTTCTCAGAAAGAAAGATTGGGGCATTTATCCACTGCCCCCCATTCCTCGCTGGTTGAGGGTTCCCCTAGGAGTGTTCACTCCCCATAATTGTCCTTACACATGAGCCAAACAGTTTGCTATAGCATCAGAGAGGGATCTGGGACAGATAGCAGAAAACACATGGTGAATGCTTCAGGTGGGATTCCTTCAACGCAAGGGGAGTCTGAGGTCACAGGAGCTGTCCACCATAGTTGTGGCTGAAACGAGGAGCCATGGCCAACTGTACTTTCTAAAGACAGCCACACCAATATATGTCCAATCCCACATATTCTTCTTTCTTATTATGTGAAGTTGACAGTCCTCCCTTGAGTGGTGGTGTCTATATTCCTATATTCCCTTCCTTTGAAATTTCCAAAGCTAGGTCATGAAATATAAAATGGCTTTCAACCAGCACTCACGTTCTCTCTCTATCTACTGTTTACCACCAGAAGGGACACACACCTCAATCCTCAAAATCCTAGAGATTAAAAGCACTTTTCCCATTTTGCAATCGAGGGGATTAGAGCTTTGAAAGGTCAGGCGACTTACCCACTGCCATTTTGCTTGGGCCTGGTACAGCTGGGATCTAAGATCAAGGCTATGAGGTTCAAAGCCGTGGCTCTTTCCACAGTAGTCATCTGCTTCTCACTGAAGCAATGCTATGCATGCGTGGAATTTACCATACAGAGCTGAAATCTTTGGATTAAAGGAGACTTAAAGGGGAGTATCTCACTCAGTGTTACAGTTCCCTACTCGACATCATAAATGAGTAGTTGGGTACAGGGCAAGTTTCATACCTTCCCATTCTGGTTCTTGGGTACATCCATGTCTACACGTCTGGTTTTCAGATGAGTGTTTTCCAATGCAAGAGACGGAGAAGACACCGTTAGTCTTTTACCTAATTCGTAATACTTATTACTCAGAGAAACACACAACACAAACTAAAACTGACAACTGTTAAATTTGCACTGGGTAAAATTTGTTATAGCTGAAAAGCTGACTGAAAAATCACAGCTTTTTGTTAATACCGAAATCTGCAAGGAAGAAAAATTGACCCGAGGAAAAAATTAGACTTGGTAGAATGATTAACAGAAAGGAAAACTGACAGCAGCTAAAACTGTACATGATAAAATCTGTCGTTGACTAAAAATTGTTGCAAGAATAAAATATTCTTGACAAAGTTTAGACATGCACACTTTTTTTACCTGAGAAAATTTGAAAAACATTACTAATGATGGCTTTTAAATGGCTATCATTAATCGGAGCTTTTCATGGATCAGTCGATATGATAAACACTTTCTAGAGCTTATTTTATGTAATTCTCAAATAATATTGGGAAATTGATATTAATATTATTCCCATTTTATGGTTGATGAAATTGAAGTAAAGGAAGGTTATGGAACTTGCCTGGATGGATGACACAGCTAATATAGGTAGATGGTGGAATCGAACCCAGGAAATTTGGTTATAATATTTGTGCTCTTCAGTATTTATTTTATTTTACTGTGCTTTTTTTTTTTTTTGGCTCCTTTATTTGTCTTTTCTGTGAAATTGTTTTCTGCACCTCTTTTGGTTTGTATAAAACACTTTATATTTAACAATTAAAATGAAATATTTCTGAACTTGGTATTTTGAAATAATTTTAAGCATAGAGAAAAATGGCAGGAATAATCTAATAAAACTTTTTGAACCATTTATTTTTGAATGAGTTGCAGATGTGATGTCTCAGTATTCCCAAATATTTCAGTATTTTCCACAACGAACATATTCTCCTAATAACTACAGTACGACCGTCAAGATAAGGAAATTAGCATTTGACACATTTCTGCTCTCTAGTCCACAGACCCGGTTCACATGTTGCCAGTTGTCTTAACCATGTCCTGTAGCTAATCACCCACCATGTCTCTCTCCCGCCCCATCCGGACTCTGACCCACACAGGCGCTGCTGGCCCTCACCGCCTGCACGTCCACCTTGCTTGGTCCAAACCAATGTCTTTAGGAAGAGCAAGAGCAGAGAGGCAGGGAAGGAGTGAGGGAAGGAAGGAAGGGAAGGAAAAGAAAAGACAAGGGAAAGAAAAGACATCAAATCAATTTTAGGAGAAAAAAAGAACTGCAATGCATGGAAAACTGATGACATAAATTGATTTAATAGAATTCACATCAGACATACAATATCAATGAAAATGTATCACTTGGGAATAATTCTAATTGAAAGTCCATATTAAAAATGCCCCAGAAATCAAAATCATCAAATATTTACAGATGGGAATGGGGGTGTTAAATATTCACCAGATCAAAAAGTGGTATCAAGACAGTGGGGGTTAAAACATTTTTAATCAATATTTATGTGAAAAGAATTGTTCCTGATGAAAATTAATTTAGTGAAATTAAAATTAAAATAGACATTTCAGTGCAGATGTCTTTTTAATAGAATGTCTTTTTTCCTTTGGGTAGATGGGACGGGGGAGGGGAGGATGGGAATATCCACACCTAATGGGTGCGGTGTGCACCATCTGGGGAACGGACATGCTTGAAGCTCTGACTCAGGTGGGGCAAAGGCAATATATGAAACCTAAACATTTGTACCTCCGTAATATGCTAAAATTAAAAAATCAATAAAATAAAATAAATAAAATTAAAATAGAAAATGAAATTACTATGCATGCATTATATAGATAATAGATTAAAAATTAAATTGGCTTAAGTTATTAATCTCAAGAACAGTCCCTGTTTCCTAAAACTGTGTTGTGAAGATTAAACAGATTAAAGGACACGATGTCTGTACAATGCTCAGCCCGTGGTAAGTGCTCGATTAATGGTAGCAATGGTGGTGACGATGATGGCAATGTGGAGAATGTCCAAGAGTGAGCCTAGGCTCCTTGTTACGTCCCTGGAGGTGGTACAAGAAGTAGAAGCTGACGTGCAGTTGTCGTGCACGCTCAGGGAGAATTCAAATTCAATGGCTTCAGGTCTCATGGTGACCCCAGGACAGGTAGAGATTTGCAAGGGAGCCCCTGTGGCTGTCTGTGTTCCAGCACGCCAGCCGCCGTGATCTGATTAAAGACAGTGAGCTGCAGAGCCAGTAGCAAAGGAAGACATCAGAGGGGTCCTTCGAGCCGAAGGGGAGAGGTGAAGTCATGTTGGCTGGGAGGGATTGAGCTGTGTCAGATGGGGCCCAGTTAAAATGATTAAAGACATCTGTTAATGAAAGAGGAGGAGGTGGGGGAGCTTTGTCCCGACCAGCTTCTCCCGCATGAGTCTTAAGCTTTGATCAACAACATTTCCCCAAACTGAAGAGAAAAATCTCTTCAGACCCACCAAGGCAATTTCTAAACGGGGCCATTTCAAGTGGATGTTATTGTTGCATGAAGAACTTCCCTGTCATTGTCTGCTTTCTCGCGGACCCAAGACAGAAAAAAAAAAACAAAACATAGAAATGATTCAAGAGTATAACGATTGTCTGATGTCAGAAAATAGAGAAAATTGAAATGATACACAGAAAGCCTCCCAAGCTTAGACCACCTATGGGTCTTTGCAGCACCACTCAGCAGGTAATGGGTATTCGATATATATTTGTTGAATGAAAGAATAAATGAATGTTCCTGAGACAGTGAAATGGTTTTCTCTTCCAGTGCCTCTCGTACCCATGACCTAATTAAATTGCACCCAGGAGACAAAAGAGCAATAGCTGAGAAGATTTAAAACACACACACACACACACACACACACACACACACACACATACAAAAGCTTGAAATAAGTTGGAGGGAATGGAAACAGCTCTTAATGTGATAATAATTCTTGCAGTCCACCAATATTTGTTGAGGGCTATATTGCAAGCATGGTTTACAGGATTTGGGGATTATAAAGTTAAGCCGCCCTGCCCTCACATGATTTAGGGACCAGAAGGAGGCAGATGTATAAAGGCCATTGGCCCATTTGCACAACAACATTTATTGAGCACTTCCCGTATTTTAGAGAATGCTGACATGAACGAGGCAAAGTCTCTGCCCTCCTGAGAGTCCATAGTCTCGTTGTGGAGACAGACAGACGGGAAATTACAAGTCGCTGCAATGAGTGCTGTGCTACAGGCAGGAACGGGACACCAGACCCAGATGGCTGGAGGAAGCGAGTTATTAATATAAACTGAGAGAGAACGGCAAGTTTAGCCACCAGGGATTTTGCTGGGTGTATTGCTTAAGGTAGGGAGCTATTTTTCCCCAAATACTTAATAAATTGTTCAAGCACTGTAGATTAAATAACGCTTATGTTCCTTACCAATTTGAAATGGCACCTTTATCGTGCATTTGGTGCTGCCTTAATGTGTGTGTGTGTGTGTGTGTGTGTGTGTGTGTGTGTGTACATGTGTGTTATTAGCATCTGTTGCTGGTCCCTCTCCTCGGTTCCATTAATCCGTCTCTTTTCGCAGCAGTGCCACCCTTTTAAATATATTGCCCCCTGAGCACTCACAGATACTAAACATATTATAAGCTCACTTTGTTAACTTCCTGAATTTTTTTTTTCTTGGCTCTTTTCACCCATTTATTCATCCAAATGCATTTTAGAACCACTTTGTCAAGTTTCCCAAAAAGTGTCCTACTGGGATTTATGTCATAATTGCATTAAACCAGTAAATTAACTAGGAGAGAACCTATTTATAATATTGTGTCTTGCCTTTTAAGAACATGGTGTGTTTCTACATTAAACCAAGACGTTTTTAAATTTTCCTTAGTAAAGTTTTGTAATTTTCTTCATATAATTAAGTTTATTCCTTAAGGGCTTAAAAAATTATTTTTGCTGCTATGGGGAAACAAGATTGTTTTCCACTGTGTTTTCTAATGGCTTACTGCTAACATATAAGAAAGTTATTGATTTTTGTGTATTTATTTTTAGTGCAGCCATTTTCCTGCCCTTTCTCATTAGTTATAAGACTTTTTCAGGTGGCTTTCTTGGGTTAGATAATCATATTACCTGTAAATCATGACAGTTGTATGTCTTCTTTCCAAATAAAGTGATCCTTTGAAAACATAAACCTAATAATTTCCACTGTTCTGCTCCCATCGTCTATAGTACAAGATCCAAATCTTGCAAGATTGAGTAGAAAATACTTTGTGATCTTGCCACATCTTCTATAGTCTGTTTCCTGCATCCGAGCAGCATTCATTGTTGACAGCCATCTCCAAGTTCTGGCAGCCTCCCAAACACAAGACAAGCTCTGTTACTGTTTCATACCTGGCCTCTGCCTTCTTTGCCTCTCTAGCCTTGATTAATCTTCAAGTCTCAGCTCATGTATTTGACACATCCTCCTGAAGTCTTTCCCACGGCCTTCAGACTCTCCCTTGCTCCTGGGATGCCCAAGGAGAATAATTCATCACTGTAGCAATCCACAGTTAAGACAAGAACACAAGCTTTGGTGTTAGAAACCTTGAGTTTGTACTTGGATACACCATATATTGACTGTACACTGTGGGTAAGTTAATTTGTTCTCCATTGTTAAAATGAGAGTCATAATTACCTAACTTACAGAGCAGTTACAAGGATTAAATAGGATAATTAAAGTATTTCATACAATCTTTGGTTTATAGTTAGTCCTAAATTAAAGGTAGCTATTATTTTTGTGTTGTTTTTATGTTGTGATTATTTTCGTATTATTAAAATTTTTCTAATAAATTAATAGGTGTTTGTATAGCCCTCTAGACCATAAGCTCCTATAGGGAAGCTTCTATTGTTTTTCTTTCTTGTTCTTGGTTTTTCAGCCTATCAGGGTAGAGTTTCTCAGGTATAGTTCAAGATTACCTGAAGAGCTTGTTCAAAAGGTGGCTTCCCAAACTACCCAAAACTATTTAATCAAAACCTCCAAAAACTGGGCAGAAATATGGATTTTTAGCAATCACTAAGTGAGCTGTATATACTCTAACATTTGAGAACACTGTGCTAGAATGCCCCAAACTGCGTGTGCTTAATGAACATTGGTTGACTAAACGAAGTGCAGCAAAATAATTGTACTGTGTCATAGAGCTGATTAAGGAGCCTCAGGGGAAATTCACAAGTCACTTTAATATAGGGACAAAAGCAACCTGTCTATGGCTTACTGTTGAAATTCAGGAGCTTAAGCAATATGTGGCACATAGTAGGTGCTCAATATATATAGTTAAATTTGTTAGTGGATGCTGTGGCCTGGATATAAGGGAACCATAGCCACATTGTCAGTCCCCAAGCCCAGCTGGGCTTGTCTGTTACTCAGAAGAAAAGCAGAGGCGAATCCTATACCCACTCCCTGTTTCCAGCCACTCGTGCCAAAACATCTCAGCATCACTCTCAAAGGGGAAGCTGCTTTTGTGAAATCAGCCCCGAGGTTGCATATGCATCCATTACTCTTGCCATTTAAAGATCCAAAATAAGAATTTTTCTTTTCCAGTTAAGGAGGCTCATATAATCCCAAAATATGTGTGGTTTTTTATTTGTTCTTTTTTGAAGTTATAAAAGCAATATATGTTTATTGGAGAAAACTCAAAAGATAAGGACAAACATAAGGAATAAAATAAAACATAAATGATAGTCCCTCCATGTATTATTGTTATAATTTTGTTATAATTTGAACGCTGTTATTGCCATCCTATTTTGTTAGCATATGTGTTTTTTATACAGCTCATAAGTTGCAGAGCTCAGGTGAGCATTGCCTACATCATAAAAAGGATCCAAACATTATTTTGAATAACTGCATAATACTATAAAATGGATATACCATAATTACCATTTTATTCTCCTATTGGATGTGTAGATTATTTCCAAAATCTCATTATTGCAAATAATGCTTCATTGAACACCCTTATATGGGCGTAATTTGTTTTCATTTGTGATTATTTCTTCATGATACATTCCTGGAAGTGGAATTACTGTATCAACAGGTAAGAACATTTCTAGAACTCAGGATATATATTATAAGCTGCTTTCCAGAAAGTTTGTAAAAATCTGTGTCCCTGTAGAGAGTCCGAGAGTGTCTGTAAGTGATATTCTCTTGTTTTTTCCTTCTTTTAATGGGAATCTTTCCTCCTTGGCTAAAAGGAAGAATTCAAGAAATTGGGGAAGGTAAAAAGCCTTTCTGGTTGTCAGTCTCCTGGCAACAGAAGCCCAGCTGGCATGCTCATGTCCGCTCTTCCCTTGGATTTTTTTCTTCAAAAGAATAAGACCAAATTCCCCAAGGGGTCTCCAGGTGGTTTTCCCAGTCCTTGCCCGACCTTCTGCCCACCTTTGCTTGTAGAAGGGAGAAACTCTGAACATGGACTTGAGGAGGAACATCAGACTCTCGCCTTGGCCTTGTAATTTCCTTAAGGAATGCTGTCAGCTTTGGGATGTTTCTTTTGGAATGGTATGTGAGTACTAGGCAAACCATGCAATCAGCCATGGATAGTCATATGCCCCTTCCTGGTGGCCAAGGAAGAAAACAAGACTCTTCCAGTTCTCGCAATTAGTGGGTAAAGATGCATGCAATTCATTTCTAGGAGAAGTTCCCAACTCTCTTCCTGTTTCCCAAGTCAGTTTCTCATTCTGCTACCACCACCCAGAGAGCAAGTGGGAGCCAGACATGAGGAACATACCTAAGGACATGGGTGAGGGGATGTGCTCTTGTGACTCACTCAGAGAAGAGCCAGTCCCTCAGGAATCCCAACTGCTGAGTTATACTTCTCCTGGCAGAACTTCTCTCCTAAGCTGGAAGCCTTAACTAACCCGCCGTGGCCATGGCCCTCTTGCATGTAACTTAACTCTTCTGAAGATCATCTCAGCACAGCGGCTCTATCAACCAGGTTTTAGACAGTACAGAGGATAAAAACGCTAGCTGAGTTGAAGGCTAAAGGTAAGTGAGGTTATGACTGAATCAAAGGACTTTTATGGAGCCTGGAACAGAATCTGCAGGCGTTCCTCAAATATCTGGGCATCCTACTGCATTTCCCATCCTCCCATGCAGCCTGGGGGGGCCATGTGACTAGT
Organism: Indri indri; assembly: GCA_004363605.1. Classification (NCBI taxonomy): domain Eukaryota; kingdom Metazoa; phylum Chordata; class Mammalia; order Primates; family Indriidae; genus Indri; species Indri indri. The sequence continues at coordinate 10,498 of RJWJ010029495.1, forward strand.
GTCGGCCAATGAAATGTGAGGACGATGACCAGTGTTGCAGTTCAGACACGTCACTTCTGGGTTGAGACATTTAAGAGCAAGCTGGCCCTTGTAACAGTATCTTTTCTTGCCACAGTAACGATGGGGCTGTTGTGTCTTGATGTATCCTGTTTTGTGAATCACAAATAAAATTTTATTGTGTTAATCCACTGAGATCTCAGGGTTTATCTGCTGTGACAGCTAACTTCAATCACCCTGATCAATATAGAAGCATAAAGTCTGTTTGAGGAACTTCTGTTTGGATATGTTGGTTCATAACAAAATCTTCCTTTGACTTCTTTTTGGTGTTCCCATTGACCTTGTCCAAAAGCTCTGTAGGCTTAGAGCCTAAAATGAGGTTTGAGTAGCATATTCCAACTGACGGCTGCTTGGTCCAACATTACAATCTCTACTTCAGGAATTGACCAAAGTCGTAGGTTATAAGGAAAGATGGGTCAAGGTGGGAACTAATGGGTATTGAGTCTCACAGTCCTGGGTTCAAGTTTTGATTCCACCAGTAACTAGCTGTGACTTTGGGAAAGTCACTTAACTTCTCAGCCTCAATGTCTCTGTCCATAAAATGGGACTAGCAACAGTACCTACCTCATCATAGATTTGGTGTGAGGATCCAGTGAAATAATCCATGATCCAGTGAAATAATCCATGGAAAGCATGTAGCACAGTGCTATGAGCCATGATATTTGACAGATGGAGAAACTGAGTCTTGGGAAGTCGAAGGGATCTGGATATGCTCCACAGGGAGTTATTTGCAGAGCTTGGTTAGGAAGCCAGCCCTGTCTGAACTCCAAAGCTGCTCATGTCTCCTCTATGCCCTTCTGCTTCTTGCTCTGTAGGGCCTCCCAGCAGCTTGCAGAGCTGTTCGTTGCAGTGTAAGGGGACCATGTGAGTTGTCATTTCTGTCTCAGCCACAGCCGTGCTCCCTGGTCAGGTCTCTGGATCTCCTCTGAGCCACCAGGTGGGGGTGTTGGGAGTTGATAGGGCTTGACAGATATGGGAGAGAAGACTCTGAAAACAACTAAGACAGAGACTGTCTCAGAGCCTGTTCATGTCAGTAAATGAGAAGCTTTGAAACCACTCCTGAGATCCATTGAAAACAACAGAAAGACACCATTCAGAGAAAGAGCCCTCTGCCAAGTGTTTCGCCCATTAAGGCTTCCTTTGTGCGGGCCTGAACAATGGGCTGTGATAACTCAGGCTGGTGAAAGAGAACAAAATTTCTGCGAGAAGTACATGACGGCGTTTTTCTGAGATGGCCTCTGTTGGATGAGCCCTCATTGAAACCTGGTGTAGGGAGGGTGACTGTGATAAGCAAATGGTTTCTGGGGACAGAGTTATGTGAAGTGAAGATAAAGAGAGAAGCTTTCTGAATAGCCTCCTGGCATCTGGCTATGAGAAAGTTTTTTATAATGTTGCATAAGAAGGATAGAAATGGAGTGTTGAAAATGTGACTTCTTTCCAGTCTCCCCCCTCTCGGTAAAACTTTCTGAGCAACCTCATTAACACCTTCAGCATCTCTTCCTCCTCAGCATTGTCACCATCATCATCATCACTGTGGATACTGTTTTGAGACACTTATGATGTGCTGGGACTTCATATCCATCATCTCATGTTATTACAGTCATGCAAGGTGTTATCTTTATTTCTATTTTATAGGTAAGGAAACCAAGGCTCAAAGGAGCTAAGGAAATTACCACTAGTCCTATAGTATGTGGGAAAGAATTTAAAATTGTCCCAAAAGAGATGTGGTCTTTGTCCTTGGCTTCTGGGAGGTGATCTCTAGGCCCTTGGAAGATCATGCCTGTTAGGAGTGTCTTTGTTTGCCTGGGGGCCTTTGGTCACATAATGTGATTTAGGGTGGGGCATGTGAGTCACACAGTATCAGCTCAACCTCTAGCTGAGGCTGGAGACTGGGCTCAGTCACATGGACAGTCAACCATACCTATGATACTGAGCCTCAACTAAAAACCCTGGACACCACAGCTCAGGTGAGCTTCCCTCGCTGGCAATACTTCATGTGTATCGTCACACTTTGTTGCTAAAAAGAGTAATTCTGTCCATGATCCCTCTGGGAGAGGACAACTGTAAGCTCCCACTTGGAACGTTCCTGGACTCCAACCCACCCAATCCGTGCCCTTTCACGTTAATAAACCATAACTGTGAGTGCAGCAATTTTCCCAGAGTGCTTTCAGTCCTTCTATCAAGTTATCCCATCTGAGAGCAGTCTTGGAGACCCCCTCCCCAAATAGCAATTGATGTCAGATATAAGGTTGGCCTTAGGGACTCCCAAACTCTGCAGTTGGTGTCACAATGAGGGTAGTCTTGTGGACTGTCTTCTAACTGCACACATGGGTAGAGTGAGATTTGAACTCTGGTTGAACTAACTCCAAGTCCTTTGATCTACAAAATACTGAGAAAAGAAATTTCAGATGATACAAATGAATAGAAAAACATAGCATGCTTATGGATCGGTAGACTCAACATTGTTAAAATGTCCATACTACCCAAAGTGATTTACAGATTCAATGAAATCCCCATCAAAATACCAGTGTCATATTTCACAGATCTAGAAAAAATAATTCCATGCTTCATTTGGAACCAAAAAGGAGCCCAAATAGCCAAAGCGATCTTAAGGAAAAGGAATAAATCTGGAGGCATCATATTACCAGACTTCAAATTATACTACAAGGCTATAGGAACCAAAACGGCATGGTATTGGTACAAAAATAGAGACATAGACCAATGGAACAGAACAGAAAACCCAGACATAAAACCATCCACATGCAGCCAACTGATCTTTGACAAAGAGGACAACAATATACACTGGGGTAAAGAATCCCTATTCAATAAATGGTGCCACATGCAGAAGAATGAAACAGGATCCATATCTCTTACCACTCACAAAAATCAATCCAAGATGGATAAAAGACTTAAATGTAAGGCATGAAACCATAAGAATTCTAGAAGAAAATGTTGGCAAAACTCTTCTAGATATCAGCCTAGGCAAAGAATTTATGAAGAAGACCCCAATGGCAATCATGGCAACAACAAAAATAAATAAAATGGGACATGATTAAATTAAAATGCTTCTGCATAGCTAGCCAAGGAAATAATCAATGGAGCAAATAGATAACCTAGAGAAGGGGAGAAAATATTCGTAAGCTATACATCCAGTAAAGGGCTAATAACCAGAATCTACAAAAAACTCAAGCAAATCAGCAAGAAAAAATCAAACAACCCCATCAAAAAGTGGGCAATTTTTAGGATCTTGACAATTCCTCCAGAACTAATCAAGGCTTCCCATTGTACATTCTTATAGCACAATGTTACTTCTGTCTGTGGGACGTAGCTCAGTTGTAATTTTATCTGCTCAGTAGTGTGATTATTCTCCCTTTTCTACCTAACTCTACTGTAATGAGCAAAGGGGATCTTTCAAATAGGACAAGGATTGTATTAATATTTACTCATCACTGAGTCTCTATGCCCAGCAGAACATCAGAACCTATTAAATCTCCATAAACCTAGGTCGAATGAATAAAATTATCCGTAAAGTTACAGATGAGGCTCAGAGCACATAAGTGACTTTTCCAAGGTTGCATAGCCAGGAAGTGCAAAGCTGGGACTAACATCCTCTTGGCTCTGATGTCTACACTCTCTTCTCTTGGCATCCTCATGTCCTATTGAAAGGAGTGAGAAAGCTCAGAGCAGGTGCAAGAAGACCCTTGTCTAGAGCTGTTGCCATCTGACTCAAACTGAGGAGGCAGGAGCTGCAAAGAAACAATGAAAGGCTATTTATTATCCACTGGGTTTCAGAGGGAGACATGCTTCATGAGATTATTTCCTCGGGACCAAGGATTTTGACCCCTGTATTGAGGAAGGTGTCACATGGAATAATGCTTCTTTATGAACTACTCCTCTGGCCTTTGGGAAAGTGGAGAGTATAGAAGAAAGGCTTTAAGTGGGGTTATAAGAGGACATTAAAAATGGCATTCTACTGAAATCCAGGCGCTGATTACCGCACCTCCATTTCTAAAGAGAAGAAAGGCTATTATTCATCTTTGCAAAACTAATTTTACTTTTCTGAAGGCAGTGGGATGTGATGAAAAACACAAGGACTTTAAGGGCAGGGAGGCCTGGTGTTTGGTCTCAGATATGCTGCTTAAAAGCTGTGTGACCTTTGGAAAAGTGCCTAACCTCTCTGTGCCTCAGTGTCCTTGTTGGCACTACGAGGACAATAATGTCCTAAGCTGAGACTGAAAAACTTTAACAAAGTTAAATAAGCACAAAAATTATAACGACATTTTAATTCCACCTTCTCCCATCACCCAGCACAAGGAATAAGGGAACAGACTTTTGATGACATCTTACCCAGTGGTTTTTCTCATCCTGTGATTTTTTTTTTTTTTCAAGATTGAAATGGTCTTTGAAGAGTTGCATTATCTAAAATTTACAAATCAATGGCTTGGGTCCTTTCAGAAGGATGCTTGTCATAGCAGGGGACTCTAAAACAATTAATTTGGGCAGTAGAAAGAACAAAAGAAATTTGTCACATGGAGGCATGGACATTCAATTTATCAGGCTTGCTAGAGACGGGGGCAGGGCACTCTGGTGGATTTGGAGTTTTCAGTGTGAAATCATTTCTAATTCTGTTTTAATGACAGCTCTCTGTATGCTTAGCACTATCCTCTGAATTTGTATTATTGTTTCTCTGCCCTGGTGCTTCGAGTTGCCTGGAAAGCTGTGTTTCACCCGGGTGTCCCTCCGAGAGGGGAGCAGGTCTGGTGGGGCGTGGAGGAACAGCTACAGCAGCTGCAGCAAATTGCTGCCCATTTGTTCTCCAGGGCTGATGCTCAATGATGCTAGGTTTGTTCTTAAAAGTTAAAGTCCTCCTTGGCTTGCCCAGATGCTGCCCTGTTATATCCATACTTTTATTAAACCCAGACAGCAGGCAGGAGAAGAAAATCCAAGTCATAAAATGCAAGGATGCACACACTTCTCATAAAGTTACTCTTCAGACAAATTTATTTTTTTAAATACAGGAAGGAATGATCACATTTTCCCATGGCGCCATGCTGTCAAGGTCTGGGTGCTGGAATGATACAAGAGATACAGAGGACACAAACCCAGTCCCACGAGGAGATTTTATGTCTGTATCTTTGAAAGTCTGCAAACTGTTCATGTTACTGTTAAAATAGCCAGCATTTATTACTACTCATGTGCCAAGCCCCATACTAAGCATGTTCTTATTGAATCCTCAACACAACCCTAACCTCATTGACAGGGAAGCCAAGGTGTAATGAAGATGCGTCTCTTGTCCAAGTTCTCACATCTCTCAAATGATGGGGCTGGCATGTCAATCCATGAGCTTGGGCTGATAGTCACTCTGCTAATTACTATCCAGGATGTGGTGAGTGGTAGGAATGTGCAATACCCCAATCCCACTCTAAAAAACACTAAGTCCCTGGCGACTCCCTGAGGTATCCAGTAGCCTCCCCCTGGTAATTTATTACAGCCGAAGCACGTGGCTTAGCCCAAAAGTCTTTGCAGGTCTCTTTCCACCTCCACCCTCCTAAAGCCATAATCTTGCCTTTGTTGATTGCTAGAAAATCAAACACTCATGAGAAGAAGGAAGCCAGTAAGGAGGAGTTGGAAGATTCTAATTCTGACCACCTGCCCGGGATCCTGGGGGCAGGGATGGGGACAGTATAAGAGGGGGGCATGATCAGAGAACAGAAAAGGGAATTGAGATTCAGAGAAGAAGGATGTTAGCTCTCTACAGCAGAGACAGAGTCCTGTCCATCAAAACCCATCTTCTCTTCTTTCTGGATACAGACATTACATCTCCCAGCCTCTCTTGCAGGTGAATCTAACTCTGGGACTGAGCTCTGACCTATGGAATACAAGCAGCAGTGAAGGAGGTATGCCTTTTTTGGGTCCAAACCTAAAGTTTTTGTGCACAATTATCCATAGTCTTTTCTCTTCCACCAGCTGAATTGTATTGTCAAGAATGACTTTGGAATACCATATTAAAAATAGCAGAACTTTTATTGGCCTGAGTGACAGTATAGAATAGAGCCTCCCTTTCTGACTTGGAATCTCTTCAGACTATTAAATGAGAAAAACGAAACTTCTCTTGAGTTGCAACTAATATTCGGATCTATTTGTTATAGTAGCTGGCACTGCCCTAAAAATACTCTGTCCTTGAGGAATTAAGAGAAAACCTTACAGAAGAGAAAAATCTTAAATGGCATCTTGAAGCCCACCTAGACTGTATCTTGTATCCAATATAGCTTGTATCTAATTAGAGCCCTGTATCCAATAGATGCTCAATAAATGTGGAGGCCAACTTCAATGAAGAAAGAGTTCCAGAAAAATGAGTTCATCCCAAAGATGTGGTTATGGATCTGAGGTCTGCCCTATGAGGGCATACAGGGAATGGATCACAGGAGGAAGGGAGCTCACTATGGCCTGGAGCAATCTGGGAAACTTCCAGAAGATGCAAATAGAAGGTGCATCACTTTAAAAATTGGCTACAAAATTATGTCATGGGAGAAAATGCAAAATTGTGAGACCTGGGTTCTGTTCTTGGCATGAGATGCTAAAAGTAGAGCACTTAGCATGGCCCCCAACATTATATGTGCTTGATAAATGTCATCTATTGCTATTATTAATGAAACTTTTTCACTGTAAAAGTGGAATCAACAAACAGACCAGATCTAGGATTCGCCAAAAGAATCATCCCATAGCTGTTTATCCCTTAGGTCTATATGGGGCGTCCCTCACTCCTATGCCTAGAAAAGCCCCTGCTCCCCTGGAATAGCCTTGGAGAGGGACAACAGGATCTTAGTGGATCCATTACCTAAGAAACACATCGCCAAGTGTTTCTGAGTACTGGCTTTACAAGAAGATAAATCTCAAACTAGAAAGCCTTGTGCACCACTTGGAGAACAGTTCTGAGCAGTTGGCATTAAAAGGAAGGAGAGATGGATTGGCCACTGAACTCATCCAGCCTAAAGCAGAGGGAAAGAGAGCAGGTGTTTAAAAAAATTAAAATCGGGAGGGTGACATTCAAAAGGCCAAGGCAAGAGGTCCCCAGTACAATAGCAGCACTCACCACCCAGGCAGCACGGGCAGGCTCTCTGGTGTGGACATGGCTGTACTCCACTGGGTGAGAGAGATTGGAAGCCAGAGAATTCAGTATACCACCCTCAGACGTTCAGAGGAAGGAATGACACTTTGTTGGGCAAACATCCAGAGAGGCATTGTCCACAAATGACTGAGACCAAGAAACATGCCCAAGAAAGGCGATCCCTGACTCTCAGAGCCCAAAGGATGAGATCCTATCTGAGGATGAAATGTTGTCATTTCTCAGTGTTAACTTCATGACTATGCTAAGCTCTTTGCAAATATGCTGTCTCATAAATCCTTTAACTATCCCATGAGGCATATACTGTTAAAAATGCCCATTGTAGAGATGAGGAAACCAAGGCACAGAGAGGTTAAAAAAGAAAAAGAAAAAAAGAACTTGCCTGATGCCGCACATCTAGAAATGGGCAGAGCTGGGGGAGAATCCACGAGGTCTAACTCCAGAGCCCCAGACAAAAACAGCAATGCTACATCAGGGCAACTTGCAGAAAAGCACGCAATGGAAGAAGAGAATAAGTTTGCAAATATATGCAAATGTACGCATGGGTTGATGAGAAAATTGAGGTGGAGGAAAAATAAAGATAAAGAATCATCGAAAGCCATTGGCTAAGCTTAATCTTTAAGATTTATTGCCGTTGACTACAGGGTGTAATGATTTGAGACAGGCTATGAATTAAACTGAGCTGCTCAGAGGCCAGAGTGGACCAAGCAAAACAACCAGATTCGATGCCGTAAAATAAAATCCAACTAGGCGCCAAGGAGTCCTAGATCACTTTGGTTGGTATTTATTTTCCTAAGACACAAAAGAAAGCTTCAAGGGCCTTTGTGCAATGAGTAGTTACCTTTCTTTTCTTTCTTTTTTTTTTTTTTTTTTTGGTAGCCTACTGTGATTCCAATCAATTTTATTTCAGACTTGGTTATATAAGCACATTGATACATAGAGAAAAGAATTATCTGGGAAACTTCGCTTCCTTATTTCTCTCTCTCCTCCCCACTCCCACAAAGCCCAGCGTCCTGGAATAAAAACTTCAAAAATCTCATTACCTTTTAGTTGAATGGCTCTTTTTAACTTTTACAATCAATTTTGACATCTACTCTTAATAATAATAGTAATTTATTTATCGCCTAATAAATGCTAAGCCCACATGCATTACTCACATGATCACTGTGATTTAAACAATGGACCCGATGTGGTAAATATTATAACTCGCATTTTTGCAGATGAAACAGGTCCAGGGAATTGCGATCCGAGGATGAAGACAGAACCCAAACCCAGGTCAGCTGGCCCCAAAGCCACGCCCTGTCCACCACGACGCATTTCTTTAGGCCTGAAGATCTCAACCGTGGCAGCCCACTATAATCTCCTGGGGAACTTTTAAAAACATTGATAATCAATGTCTGGGCCCCTTTTCAGATCAAATGAATCAGAATCAATGGGGAAAGTGGGTGGGTGGTCATCTGGCACTTTTAAAGCCCATTACTTGATTTTTGTTTTGAATTAAAGTAAAAGTCACCTAACATGAAATCAAATGATTTTAAAGTGAACAATTCAATGGCCTTTAGTACATTCATAGCGCTGCACGACCCCACCTCTGTCTAGTTCCAAAACATTTTCATCACCCCAAAGAAGACCCTGTAACCTTTGAGTGGTCACTCCCCATTCTCATCTCCCACAAGCCCCTGGCAACCACCAATCTACTTTTGTGTCCCTGGGTTTACCCATTCTGTACATTTCATATGAATGGAGTCCTTCCATATGTGGCCTTCTGTGCCTGTTTTCTTTCACCTCGCATCGTGTTTTGAGGTTCATTCACAATGTACGTGAATCAGCACTTCATGCCTTTTTATGGTTAAATAGTGCAATGCAGACTGAGAATTGCAGTGGAATACTAATCCTCACAACTGCCATGTGAGGTTTTGGGGTGTGGGGGGTACACATGTGTATTTCCATTTTGACAGGCGAGAAGTTCAGAACATGTGATATGCCCTAAATCTCACAAAATCTAGTCTACTCTTTTTCCTAAGCCAGCGGTATTGTCACTACATGATCCTTCCTTGGCCAAACTCAACACATAAATCTCTTCTATAATTTGGGGGGGTCTCTTCCCTCCGTTTTTGTTTCAGTAACACCCACATAAAGCTCAGACTGACTCTCTAGGTTCTTAGCAATGCGCGTGTTGGGGCTGAGGATGGCCTAGACTTCTTGACCTTTCTTTATTTTTCTTTTTAGAGATGGGGTCTCACTGTGTTGCCCAGGCTGACCTTAAAATCCTAGGCTCCAGCAATCCTCCTGCCTCAGCCTTTCAAGTAGCTGGGTCTACAGGATGCACCTGACTTTTGGACCCTTTTTGTCTTAGCAGCTACTTTTTAACCACTCGTGGAGAGTGAGAAGCCCTTGAGCACAAAAGCTTCAGGAAGCTCAACACACATCGTTTCTTCATTCATTCATTCCATAGTACTAATTAAGTGACTCAAATGTTGTGTTCTAGGAAATATACTACAATTTAAGGATATAGAGGTGAACAAGATAAATGGATTTTGATTTGGGGAGTGAACTGTCTGGCAGGGAAAGACAGAAATCAAGCAAAAACTGTAACAGATAGTTAATTGTTTCTAAGAGAGAGGGATGCCACAGAGGAGATGCACAGGACCCATGAGACTGTAATAAGGAAGGAGGCTTGACCCTGCCTAGGGCGTGTACACTTCAGTGTGTACATGCGTCACCCGGGACCTTGGTAACATGCACAATCCAACTTAGAGGTCTGCGGGTGGGGCTGGGATGCTGCGTTTATAACAAGCTTATAGGTGATGCTGACATCGCTGGTCTGCGGATCCTACCTTTAGGAACTGATGTGTGAGCTGGGCCGTGAGAGATACATAACAGTTAACCAAGG